>CM031963.1:20058253-20285753 GCA_018749465.1 Paracanthobrama guichenoti | reverse complement strand
CTGGCACCAACAACCATGCCACGCTCAAAATTGCTTAAATCACCTTTCTTTCCCATTCTGACATTCAGTTTGGAGTTCAGGAGATTGTCTTGACCAGGACCACACCCCTAAATGCATTGAAGCAACTGCCATGTGATTGGTTGATTAGATAATTGCATTAATAAGAAATTGAACAGGTGTTCCTAATAATCCTTTAGGTGAGTGTATATCGCGGATAGTGACAATCTGTATTGTTAGACTGTAAGATGCCGGGACGTCTGGGCTAAGGAATGACTACTCTCTCTTGTGAATGTGGCATCCCCACCCAAGGCTCAGCCACAAAGTCAATCACCTTAATTTACATTTCATCCCCCTCACCCTCACCTCTCCTCTCCACATGCTGAAATTCACCCAAAATATATCCAAGTTAAAGGATTAGTTCGTTTTTAAATAATCTTTTGCTGATAATTTACTAACCCCCATGTCATCCAAGATGACAAATTGTTTCGCTAGATAAGACCCTTATTCATCGTCTGGTATCGTTTAAAGCCCTTTGAAGCTGCACTGAAACTGTCATTTGGACCTTGAACTGTTTGGAGCCCATTAAAGTCCATTTATATGGAGAAAAATCCTGGAATGTTTTCATCAAAAACCTTAATTTATTTTCGACTGAAGAAAGACATGGACCTCTTGGATGACATGGGGGTGTGTAAATTATCAGCAAAAGTTTATTTAAAAGTGAACTAATCCTTTAATGTGAACAAGTACGATACAGTATTATACTGTCTCAGTGCGACTGGTGCAAAGGTTTCATTCACACAGAAGTAAAGCAAAAGGTAGCAAATGTTTTAAGAGTTTAGAGATATTTTGCTTATTGTGGTGGGTGTGTCCTCTGCCAATTGGTCTTTACCTCCTGTCCTCAATAAAGTGTAAATTGCAGGTCTAAAAACTTCCTTGATTAATGCAAATTCCCACTGTGAATTCATGTTTACATTTGAAAGAGTTTTCTGTCTTGGTCTGAGTATTTAAGGAATGTTGCAGAAGGGTCAGGGCGCAATCCTTTACCCAGGTCAGCCCGTAGCGCTGGGTGCAGACCCGGTTCTACTGTCGCAAACGCAAGCAAAAGCACCCTCAGTTGACACTGTAATAATATTGGCGAAACAGATTTGCAAATTTGTGTCCAAGCTCTGGAGAGCATCAGGTGTTTTTGCAGTGGTGAGTGATGTAGCCAATCACAGATAGTTGTTGATCTCTCGAACTCTCTTGATCTCTCACTGCTCAATGCTAGAGTTTTTAGGCTATTCAGTGCCAAGTTAAGGGCCGCGAAACCTCTCATTAACGAACAAGACACGTTGCAAGTAAGAGATTTATTGTTGACAACAAAAAAAGGACCTTTGTGAGATTGCGATGAACTGACAAAGCAACAGCATTTTAGTGATCGAGGCGACAGTCTATAACATTCATTGAATAAAACTATTGTTGCTAAGAGGACCGACGGCCAATTGCATGCTGCAAAGTTTCGGAATTGACATCTAAATATAAATGCCACTCTGCACGAGACAAATATCCTCTTGACCCCGAATAGAGCTTTTGCCCCTGTAGAGGACATTATTTAGCAAATTTCTCTGACAACATTATAAAGTTTTAAGTCTGGATATTCTTATGAAAATATTTTTCACACGTCTTTTTACATTACATATTGTCCCAAAACACATTAATATAATGCATTAGATAGTGTATAGATGCATTGCTTGGAATGGGAATGGCATTTATTGCCATGTTTACACGCATTGCATAAATTAAAATGGTAAATATAAAATGATTGTAAATAATCATACATTTCTCATTGTACACTGCTATGGTGGAGCCGTTGCTTGGCCTATCTGCACTTTACTAGAGCACCCTCAGTGATTTGATTCTGGAACCGGGCCTGGCTGGCCGCTGGGTGGCTTTCAGACACTCCACATTATGTAATTTTCAGATGTTAAGTATCCATCTTTTACACTTTACTTCAGAGCATTTGATGTTATGCATTGATTATCTTTGAATTGATTATGTAATAAAAATAAACAAAATTTGGTTTTATTCTGACGTACTCTGGAATTATTAACTCTAGTAGATTACGTTAAATCAGGGGTTTTCAAACTTTGATGCCAAGGACCCCCAAATATGATAAAACTTTTGAGGAACCCCTTCCTAAAATCTATCTACATGTGACCCTGGACCATAAGGGTAAATATTATTATTATTATTATTATTATTATTATTATTATTATTATTATTTTATTTTTTATTTTTTTTAAATAAAGATTTATACATCGATCTTCATGGAATATCAGTGGCGTGCACAAGGTGCCCTTTTTAAAGTTAAAGTGCCCTTATCGATCGCACCACAGTGCCCCCGCAAACGTGATTTCTACCGAGGGGGACCCCGTCCCGAACGCGATCTCTACCGAGGGGACAAATTTGTTAATAATTTACCATATGTCTTGGAGCATCTCAACTCTTAGAGTTGTTTTTTTTTTTTTTTACTTTTATGGACATTTTTAACTTTTTTTTTTTTTTTTTTTTTTTTTTTTTCAAATTAAATGTATGCATCATCTTTTGTGTCAACTTCTTGCATTTAATCAATAAATTTAATTTGGTGTAAGACGACACAATAGGGCTGTTACCAATCAAATGAAATCAGTATCAACTAAATTCCTCTTTGCATTGCAGAGGAAACACAGAAGCTGCATCTGAAGTGGCATTTAGATACATTTATAGAGACAGTTTAATGCAGCTCAGAGGGGACATAAATGCATTTAACCAGCAGTTACAAATGCATGAATAATATTTCAAAAACATTGAATATTGAGATTTGAAATTATTTAAACAATGAAAAGATACTTTAAATGTGAAATTAACCAGTGCGTGGCAGCAAGTCACTGTTAATGAGGGAGTCATTTTAGATTCAACCGATTCATTCAAAGAGCTGATTGATTCAGGAACGAAGCATTTGATTGTCAAAATGAGTGAGTCATTGAATCATTTATTCAAGCCATTCATTCAGTAACAAAATACCGCAATGTGTTGCTTGGAGACATAAGAGTCCTTTTCGTTGCCAAAATAGAGCAAAAACAGGCAATGTTGTATCTAAAATATAAATCACTTAATATTAACTTCTTGTTTATTTTACTGTTGTCTAAAATCAATATAACCGATGCTGATATTTGGAGAGAAAAAACACCACTCTTTGTGTGATTATTATAAATACAAAAGACATACGGAGGTGTTTTTGGCACCTTATTTTGAATGTTGGGGACATTCTAAATGCATTTTAAATGGACTAAATCACGCAGTGAAAGCGTGCACTCTATCACAAGCACACTAGTCTATTCTACTGTAGTAGTGTATGCGTGCACACTCTAGGTGTGTTTTTGTAGGGAGGGACATGCTCGATAATGTCAGATTTTTTTCATTGTTAAAACAACAATCATAACATTATCATAGCCGATATATATCGCACACCCCTATGTTGGATTCAGTTTTGCACTGTGACTCAAACTATCATTGCTTGCATGTGTACCACAGCTTAATGTTAGAACTCCTAGACCAGGGGTCGGCAACCTGTGGGGAAATCGTTGGCACGTGAGCAAAAGCTAGAGAGGTTTATGCATTTAATTCAGATAAAGTAGCTAGCATACAGATCTACATTTTGAGGTAATCATTCCACATAGTAACACAGCTTGTTTTAAGTTAGGAGTTACAAAGTGTAAGAATTAAACTGCACATCACGCGCACACAATACTGACTGACAGTTTACAGCTTGTTCCGCTGTACATAGTTAATGCTATACATTTCGGAGATATTAAACCAAGTATGTGGCACAATGATTAACTCAGAAACTTAAAAATGGCACTTCATGACATAAAGTCTGCCGACCCCATGCTAAACCATAGCTCTGACAAAATGTTGGCTATATTCGTGTATCTTACAGGAGCTGTTGAGTAGAGCACTTCCGGCACACTCTGTCTCTGCCGCCCACCGTGAGACATGTTAGTGTGACAGCGGCTCATTTCGACTCATAGACACACACCTGCTACTCTGTGCATTACCTCACTGATCTGGGCGACGTGCCTGAGGAGCGGATTACAGGCCACCTCTTATTAATGTACTGCTACACACATTTATATCCACACTCACGCAGACTCCATCACTCTCTGTATCTCTCTCGGACAAAAATCTGGCATAGATGAATAGCCAGATGGAGCGATGGAGTGGAGAGGTGATTTTGTACAAAGCGTCATTTGTAGTCAGTGAACAGCAGTCGATGTTAAATGAATTTGTGTTGCTCTGAAGGTGTTAGTTATGTAGCGGATACTGAGGAATTACATCGCAGCGATAATCCTCATTACTATCGCTGTCGTTCACTGCATAGATTATTTAATGGATTTAAGACGAGTCAGTTATTATAAACGTCTCTGAATGAATGTAGATCACCTAGTGAGGTTGTAACACACCCAAGTTTCATGTACATTTGGAATCTGAATTACAATAAAGTATATGCAACAATGTGATTTAAGCATTGGCAGGTTTTGAAAGTCTAATCACAGACCTCAAGGATTGGCTGTTGTACAACTTTTTTTTTTTTTTTTTTTTTTTTTTCTGCTTTTTGATGCTCTCACCATGTTCTCCCCATGTGCTACTGTAGAGAATGAATTGAAATAGAAGATTTCAGGCATTACTGACTTAAATCTAAGTGTTTTGTCATTGTTGTGAATCTGAAAATTTGGAATATACAAATTTGGTGCACAAAAATGTGTTGAACCAAGTTCCATGTCAATAATGCTTTTGGTGCTTTCATATCTCATAACCAATTGTAATGTGCAAAGTGTGGAATGTCATAGCAACCACCAAAATAGCAGATTTTATGCAACAGAGCACTGAATCGCCATCTTAACGTATTACATTTTTCACGTTCTATTCACATTTATTTGAAGCGCACTTTTCACAATATGAATACAGTATACAGGGTTTTTCCTTGGGTCAAAAATGTTTTTTTGGTGGTGGTGGTGGGGACTGAACAACACGGTCATCCACACACACAGTACAAAGTACCCTACACAGGTGAACTGAGAGCCCAGTACTGACAATAAATCCAAAATAAAGGCAAAGAAATGTTTTTTTATTAGTTTAATATTAACTCATCTCATCCTCTTTGTGAGTTAAAAAAAAAAAAATCACTCTCGCAGGACAGATCAACACATTTTAGTGACTGATTTGAAAGGTGAACAGCCAGGTAACAAAGTGGTAGGTTGATCATTTTGATGTACAGTATCAGATCTTGTTCCGTCCAATGCTGCGGTTATCACTGTCTGTCGGATTCAGTCGCGCATTTAAATATGGTTGTCAATCCGGAAACTTTTTAATGTGTAGTTAGCAGCATGAAAAATGTATATTATAAGCAAAGATTGTTGCCATTTATAATAATTGAAGCTGTAAAATCCGAGGTACACAAAGCTGCACTCTTGCAAAAACTCCCATTATAATCCATGAAGCTGTGTAATCTATATAGAATCTGTTATTGGCGTTTATATTTCGTTGGTTATAACGACAGGATTCACGAGCATGCAGAACTCGCGCCACGTTTTGAGCAGGTTCTGACCAATTTAAACACCTCTGATTGGCTACATTTCTTAAAGGGTTAGTTCACCCAAAAACCCCAAAATGTTGTCGTCATTTGCTCACCCTCATGTTGTTCCAAACCTGTATGAGTTTCTATTTTCTGTTGAACACAAGAAGATATATTGAAGAATGTCTTTAACCAGACAGTTGACTTCCATAGTATTTTTTTCCCTACTATGAAAGTCAATTGGTGCCGTCAGCTGTCTGGTTACCGACATTCTTTAATATTTTTTTTTACTTCAATAGAACAAAGAAACTTGTACAGGTTTGGAACAACTTAAGGTTGAGTAAATGTTAATTTTTGTGTGAACCATCTCTTTAATGTTCCAAAAACGCGTTGTAAATAGAAACCTTTGCCGCTCTTCACAGAGCGCTTACACAGACGCTTATGGGAGCGTTTTAAAGCAGCTTGATATCAGTGGGTACCGGCACTACAGGACGGAAGACATCACATTAAAAGATCAAATAAATCTCTGGTGATTCATTTTGGCAGCCGCCAAAGGATTTTCAGTGCAGGGAAAACCCCTGATATAATTTCAAAGCAGCTTTACTGAAAATGTATGTTTCTGTGTTGCAATTAAGAGTAATCTGTTATCAGGTGACTATCAAACTAATGTCCATATTGCAGCAATGTACAGTTCTAGGACAATGCAGATCATGCATTTAGCTAATGCCATGTATTAACCAGAAACAATGAGCACTGTAAATCAATGTTTACATGTTGTGATCATAATGATTACAATATACTGTATAGAAAATCTGGCGTCATTTGGTGTCATCTAGTTTGGCTGGATCCAAACTGGAGCTGGCATAATGTCTAGTTGGAAACAAAAGCAAATGGCAAATAATTAGCATGTAGCTGCTTTTCATAACATTTCAAGCAAAAGATAATCATGTGCATCTGATCTGATATAACTGGAGTACAAGATTGAGACGCTGTGTGTGTGTGTGTGTGCGTGTGTGTGTGTGTGTGTGTGCGCATGTGCTCATGTACATATACATATACATACTTCTGTTGTTAGCTCAGGTCCATTAATATTAACAGTCTATTAGTAAATGTTGAAATTAACATTAAGATTAACCAAGATAAATGCTCTAGAATAATGTTACATTATAACATTGTTAGTTATTGTGTTAGTTCAACTGATGAGGATAAATTAAACTTTATTGTAAAGTGTTTTTCTGTTTAGCCAAAGATCCAATTTAAAGTGCTGAATTATTTTATTATCCCATTGTAGCATATCAAAATCCAGAAACCAACCTGTTCTAGAGAGCAGTCTCATTTGCATCTGGTCAGACAGCCTTCCATTTAGGTCAGAGTCTGTTTTGAGCAATGCCATGTGTGAGCAATGCCATTATAAAACCGGTTTTGGATGGCAAAACGTATGATTGAGGACTGTGTTTGGTCGGTTGCAGTTACATCACAGTGTAGTGCCGCAGAGAGAGAGGTAAACAAAACCTGCCTTCCATTTAAATCTCCTGATCGCGTCCCAATCCGCCCCTGCCATGCTGAGACGCCTTAAGCTGCTTAGGCCCTAATCTGGGCCCTGGGCTCTTAGGGGGAGCACATGTACAGTGTCCAGAGAGGAGGGGCTAAACTGCAGCATGTGACCATGGGAATGCACCTTCTCTCAGGTGGGCTTATTTAGCATGTATGCGGTGTTGCATGATTATTATTTTTTATTTTTATTTTTTTTTTCACAATTTTCTATGGATTTGTCTTGAGAAAAGCAGACACATTAAATGCATTTGGGTACTATCCTTTATAAATGGTATATTAGTGTTAGTGTATCACAAATAGGGTTTTGTGGTATAGTAATTTGAACCTTATCAGAACCTTATGAAAACTGTGCAGACAGGTTCAGGTTGCTAAACCCAACATTCACACATTAGTGTGAGCTTTTTTTGGTTAATGTCTCCAATTTAATGTCATGCATGCCTATACATTTTCTGGCAAGCTTTATTGCTGTTCTTCAACAGTACTCAATCTGCCGACATCCCATTCTTAATCCATAGAACTCTTCTGGGAAGGCTTTCCACAAGGTTTAGGAGTGTGTTTATGGGAATTTTTGACCATTCTCCTAGAAGCGCATTTGTGAGGTCAGGAACTGATGTTGGACGAGAAGGCCTGGCTCACAGTCTCCGCCCTAATTTATCCCAAAGGTGTTCTGTCGGGTTGAGGTCAGGCCAGTCAAGTTCCTCCACACCAAACTCGTTCGTCCATGTCTTTATGAACCTTGCTTTGTTCACTGGTGCGCAGTCATGTTGGAACCGGAAGGGGCCATCACCAAACTGTTCCCATAAAGTTGGGAGCATGAAATTGTCCAAAATGTCTTGGTATGCTGAAGCATTAAGAGTTCCTTTCACTGGAACTAAGGGGCCAAGCCCAACCCCTAAAAAAAAACAACCCCACATCATAATCCCCCCTCCACCAAACTTTACACTTGGCACAATGCAGTCAGGCAAGTACCGTTCTCCTGGCAACCACCAAACCCAGACTCGTCCGTCGGATTGCCAGAAAGAAGCGTGATTCGTCACTCCAGAGAACACGTCTCCACTGCTCTAGAGTCCGGTGGCAGTGTGCTTTACACCACTGCATCCGACGCTTTGCATTGCACTTGGTGATTAGAATAATATCTGAAAACTGCTTTATTTTGAAACTAAAATAACATTAGCCCTAATGTCACAGATACCAGAATGTGTGCTCAGGAAATTGGACACAAAAAAAAAAAAATCTGAATATTAAGAGCCAACAACTGTGCATTTTATTAGAGAGCTAATTTGCAATTTAAATGCTGCGGTTGTATAAGCCCTGATGAATTGCATTTGATGTTTTCACATTATTGTTTGTCCCTGCTAGGCCTAATTCTGTGGATAGGGTTTTTTCCCTTTCAGACCTTTTATATCTGTCCAGACTGGTTCAGTTGGTACCACTTTATTTACATGAAGCTTAATACAGCTACTGTATAAATACCCTGAAGTTTAAGAACTCTGAATAGGAAATTGTGAATCACAGTACTTAGCCTAAAATACTAATTGATTGTCATTGCTCTGTGTAAAACATAAGGGTGATGACCAAATCATTGACTTGAAATGGCTTATGTTTAATGTGGCCTCTGTTTGTCTCAGCAAGGTCTAATTTATTTGTCAAATAACATCCCACGGGAACCGGCATTGTGGCATCTCTAATGAACTGCCTAAGAATGAGTCAGAAATCAGATACGTACAATTCATGGGTACGTCTCGCAGAACATACTCACAATGCACTACCTACGGAGCATCAACCACTAATTGGCACTGCAACTTCTCATGGTTGTGGGGTTTACTGAAGCAAAAATAGCTTACATTAGTTTGCATTATGTGCTTGCTGGTTTAGTGGTAAACAATGAAGGTCTGAAACAGACAGATCTTGACTGCTTTTAAGTCAAGCACCTGGCCACCCTAGCAACCACATTGCAATGTTAATGAGCAACTCAGAACACTCTGGCACTGTGAAATAATTTTCAGGTATTGATTTTTCATTTTTGGTTGTAGATGACAGATGCTATTTAAAGTGAATGATTGCATGGATATCTGTAGCATACTGCGGTGTCTGGTGTCTGCGGGGTCATGTCTAGGACACTGCTGCTAACGTTTGCTAACAAATGTCATCACCATGGTTAAAGATCATTAGTTGTGTCCCAAATGACATGCTATAAACTGTAACTTGTGCGTTATGTACTCAACCGTGTATAGCAATAACACATGAAAGAGAACTAGTCTAGTTTAATAGCCTACTCACGGACGCACCGCCATCCAGCTCTCTGTGCGCATGCGTCGGGTGTGTGTGCTCAAGGTGAGAGCATAGACTGTTGAGAGTAATATGGCTTTAAAACGCATGCAGATGATATTTCATGATGATGAAGAACTGCCATGTCCCATGAGCGTGTCCGCGATAGAGATGATGATCAAAGCCAAACAGATGTATCCTGTTTTAGTTTTCATTCACGTGTTCACTGGCGTTCACAAGATGTGAAGGCTCCGTCCTCTGCGGTGGGGAGCAGCAGCTCATTTGCATTTAAAGGAGACACACACACAAACCGGCTAATTTTTTCTCAAACAAAGAATGGTTCCAAGAAAGCTCAGCCCAAATGAGCGACGTGGGGCCACCCTCCCGTGGGCTCACCACCTGCAGGAGGGATCATATGGGGCCGGTGCGTAGTGTGCGGGAGGTTGAGAGGTACTGGCTAGAGATAGTCAGGCTCACCTCCACGCACAGCTTGGGCTCTGGAACCACTCTTCTTGAGAGAGGCTGGACTCTCTACCACTCTGTAGTTGCCCATGGTGAGAGGCGGCGGGCTGGAGTGGGTTTGCTTATAGCCCCCCAGCTCAGCCGCCAGGTGTGGAGTTCAACCGAGTGAATGAGAGGGTCGCATCCCAGAGCCTTCGGGTTGGGGATAGGTCTCTCACTGTCGTATGTGCCTATGGGCCGAATGGCAGTGCAGAGTACCCAGCCCTCATGGGGTCTCTGGGAGGGGTGCTGGAAAGTGCTCCAACTGGAGACTCCATCATTCTACTGGGGGACTTCAACGCACACGTGGGCAGTGACAGTGACACCTGGAAGGGCATGATTGGGAGGAACGGCCCCCCTGATCTGAACCTGAGCGGTGTTCTGATATTGGATTTCTGTGCTAGTCACGGCTTGTCCATAACAAACACCGTTCAAGCATAAGGGTGTCCATCAGTGCACGTAGCACTAGGACACCCTAGACCGGCGGTCCTCTCATTTGACCTCCGGCCGTATGTCTTGGACACTCGGGTGAAGAGAGGGGCGGAGCTGTCAACTGATCACTACCTGGTGGTGAGTTGGATCCGATGGCAGGGGAGGAAGCTAGACAGACTTGGGAGACCTACACGTACTGTGAGAGCCTGTTGGGAACGTTTGGCTGAGCCCCCTGTCAGAGAGATCTTCAACTCCCACCTCCGACGGAGCTTCGACCGGATCCCGAGGGAGTCTGGAGATATTGAGTCCAAATGGACCATGTTCTCCACCTCGATTGTTGACGCGGCTGCTCGGAGCTGTGGCTGTAAGGTCTCCGGTGCCTGTCGAGGCGGAAATCCCCGAACCCGCCGGTGGACACCGGAAGTAAGGGATGCCGTCAAGCTGAAGGAGGAGTCTTATCGGGCCTGGTTGTCTTGTGGGACTCCTGAAGCAGCTGACAGGTACAGGCAGGCCAAGCGGACTGCAGCTTGGGTAGTTGTGGAGGGTCTGGGAGGAGTTCGGTGAGGCCATGGAGAAAAACTATCGTTTGGTCTCGAAGAGATTCTGGCAAACCGTTCGCCGCCTCAGGAAGCCAAGGGCCGGAGAGTGTCCGGTTTGGGGACCACGTGATTTCGTCGCTGCTTTTTGCGGATGACGTTGTTGTGTTGGCCTCCTCAGACCAGGACCTTCAGCGTGCACTGGGACGGTTTGCAGCCGAGTGTGAAACGGCTGGGATGAGAATCGACACCTCCAAATCCGAGGCCATGGTTCTCAGTCGGAAAAGGTGGCTTGCCCACTTCAGGTTGGTGGAGAGTTTCTGCCTCAGGTGGAGGAGTTCAGGTATCTTGGGGTCTTGTTCACGAGTGAGGGAAGGATGAAACGGGAGATTGACAGACGGATCGGTGCAGCTTCTGCAGTAATGGGGTCGATGCACCGGTCTGTCGTGAAGGAGCAGAGCTGTAAGGCGACGCTCTTGATTTACCGGTCAATCTACGTTCCTACTCTCACCTATGGTCATGAGCTGTGGGTCCTTTCGGTCATGACAAGATCCCGGATACAGGCGGCCGAAATGAGCTTTCTCCGCAGGGTGGCTGGGCGCTCCCTTAGAGATGGGGTGAGAAGCTTGGTTACTTGGGAGGAGCTCAGAGTTAGAGCAGTTGCTCCTCCACATCGAGAGGAGCCAGTTGAGGTGGCTCGGGCATCCATTTCAGATGCCTCCTGAACGCCTTCCTGGGGAGGTGTTCCGGGCATGTCCCACCGGGAGGAGGCCCCAGGGAAGACCTAGGACACACTGGAGGAATTGCGTCTCCCGGCTGGCCTGGGAACGCCTCTGGGGAAGAGCTGGAGGAAATGTGGCTAGGGAGAGTGAAGTCTGGGCGTCTCTGCTTAGACTGTTGCCCCCTCGACCCGGCCCCGGATAAGCGGAAGACAATGGATGGATGGATGGATGGATGGTATATTAAATGATCTGTTAGGAATTTTTATCTGAAACTTCAGATACACTCTGGGGACTTATTACATCTTGTAAAAAGGGGTATAATAAGTGTGTAATAAGTGTGAACACAATACTCTCACTATTTATACTACAAAGTGGCATATAATAGTGCATATAATAGTATGCAGATTTTGACACATCTATTGCTTAATAGATGAAGAAGTAGTATGCTTGCCCAGAGGCGAAATGGAAGTCTGCTGAAATTCCATCTCGGTCTTAATGGTAATGACTGAGGTGAAAATTAATTAAAGGACATATGGAACCACCTGAATAAGTCTTGTGCAATATAAATTTTGTGGCTTACTTAATTGAGATGAATCAGGTACTCTCGGGTACATCCTGCCCCAAACTTGGTTGGGGAAAAAAGCTCCTGTCTTCAGTTTAATTGTACTGTTGTTTGGTAAAACATAATAGTAGTAATAAGAATAATATTAAACATGTATAACATATTTAATATATGTATAGTTGTATTATAAAATGATTTTGTATTGATTTTTTTATAATTTAGTAAAATATTGAATTTATTTTTAAAAACATTTTACAAATATTTTTTATTATAATATGGAATATAAATACTTATCAAAACACTTAAAAGCACAGAATTTGTCACAGAAGGGCACATTTACACAACAACGTACTAAAAATGAAAATGAAAAGTTTTTCCTTTTGCGTTTTTGCAGTCAGATAACGTTGTCAAAACAATCCCCATTCAGATGGATTTGTGAAAACGATTAAAAACGTTGTATTCTGCTGCCAGGCCAGTAGTTGGCGATGTAATATTGTAAAGAAACGCTACGTGCCTATAGACTGAACATGTAATACGCATGCGCATGACGTCACCATTTTCACAAATTTGCATTTTTGTAGTTTACACTGTGACACTAACAGTATATAAAAATAAATAAATAAATAATGCAAGTAAGATACACTCACCTAAAGGATTATTAGGAACACCTGTTCAATTTTTCATTAATGCAATTATCTAATCAACCAATCACATGGCAGTTGCTTCAATGCATTTAGGGGTGTGGTCCTAGTCAAGACAATCTCCTGAACCCCAAACTGAATGTCAGAATGGGAAAGAAAGGTGATTTAAGCAATTTTGAGCGTGGCATGGTTGTTGGTGCCAGATGGGCCAGTCTGAGTATTTCACAATCTACTCAGTTACTGGGATTTTCACGCACAACCATTTCTAGGGTTTACAAAGAATGGTGTGAAAAGGGAAAAACATCCAGTATGCGGCAGTCCTGTGGGTGAAAATGCCTTGTTGATGCTAGAGGTCAGAGGAGAATGGGCCGACTGATTCAAGCTGATAGAAGAGCAACTTTGACTGAAATAACCACTCGTTACAACTGAGGTATGCAGCAAAGCATTTGTGAAGCCACAACATGCACAACCTTGAGGCGGATGGGCTACAACAGCAGAAGACCCCACTGGGTACCACTCATCTCCACTACAAATAGGAAAAAGAGGCTACAATTTGCACAAGCTCACCAAAATTGGACAGTTGAAGAAAAATATTGCCTGGTCTGATGAGTCTCGATTTCTGTTGAGACATTCAGATGGTAGAGTCAGAATTTGGCGTAAACAGAATGAGAACATGGATCCATCATGCCTTGTTACCACTGTGCAGGCTGGTGGTGGTGGTGTAATGGTGTGGGGGATGTTTTCTTGGCACACTTTAGGCCCCTTAGTGCCAATTGGGCATCGTTTAAATGCCACGGCCTACCTGAGCATTGTTTCTGACCATGTCCATCCCTTTATGACCACCACGTACCCATTCTCTGATGGCTACTTCCAGCAGGATAATGCACCATGTCACAAAGCTCGAATCATTTCAAATTGGTTTCTTGAACATGACAATGAGTTCACTGTACTAAAATGGTCCCCACAGTCACCAGATCTCAACCCAATAGAGCATCTTTGGGATGTGGTGGAACAGGAGCTTCGTGCCCTGGATGTGCATCCCACAAATCTCCATCAACTGCAAGATGCTATCCTATCAATATGGGCCAACATTTCTAAAGAATGCTTTCAGCACCTTGTTGAATCAATGCCACGTAAAATTAAGGCAGTTCTGAAGGCGAAAGGGGGTCAAACACAGTATTGGTATGGTGTTCCTAATAATCCTTTAGGTGAGTGTATTTGGACACATTTTTCAATTTTTTTTTGTTTGGGATAAATTCTTGCAAATTTAATTTTTATTTTTTTTGCTCTTTATTTTATAGGATAAATGTTTTGGGCTTTGTTTTTGTTTTAGGGCTTACTGGCTTTGCTTCCAGTAAAGTCTCTGCTGTCATTTGTAGTCTGGATGCCAGCCGAATTTAGCCCCGCCCACAGCATTTGAGTTTGGGAAGTTCGGTCTGGACTTGATCCTTTGTGGAGCAACTATGCCCGAACAGGAGCTGTTTGGACCAATCAAATTGTCAGGGCGGGCGTTATACGATGATGGACAGATGATAAACAGTAACGCAAGCATTCATGCCACCAAAGAGCACTTGGGTTGTGAATTCGTTCTAATCCTAAAGAGAATGTGTTCGTATATGTATTCACCTTTGCGTGCAGCTCAGTTCTGTTGACAACTATGCGTCGCTCCGTTGCTCTGATTGGTTGTAGGTCTATCCAATTGAGGTCTTTCTTGGTTCGGTTGAGACACGCCCCATAATCACAGCCCACTGAGCAGTATCAGACTCATATTTTCTGACTAGTATAACGACGTCAGGCTAATTCATCTGTATAATACTGAATGATTAAGGTACCAATTTGAACTGTTGACGTAATCATTACCTGTGACTCACAAAGTATATATAAGGATTTTAGAGAGCAGGAACATTCATTTGGAAATGTAGTTAAATTTGATTCTTTTTTTCCTCCCCACAGACTATCTGTGTAGTCCAGAAGACAATGTGTACAATATTGACTTCACACGGTTCAAGATCAGGGATATGGAGACAGGAACCATACTGTTTGAGATCACCAAACCACCAGCCACAGGTGAGTGCGAGCGCCCACTTCCAGCAGGTTACTGATTCCAGTCGTGATTAGCAGGTGTGTGTGTGTGTGTGTGTGTGTGTGTGTGTGTGTGTGTGTGTGTGTGTGTGTGTGTGTGTGTGTGTGTGTGTGTGTGTATGTGTGTGTGTGTGTGTGTGTGTGTGTGTGTGTGTGTGTGTATGTGTGTGTGTGTATGTGTATGTGTATGTGTGGGGCCTTGTTTGGCTATACTTGTGAGGGACCAAATGTCCTCACTTATATAGTAAAATATTATGACAACTCACTAGTGAGGACATTTGACTGGTCCTCACTAGTCAAAAAGGCTTATAAATCAGCCAAAACATGTTTTTATTTAAATCTATTGTTTTGCACATGTTTCTGGGATGGGTAGGTTTAGGGATAAGGGGTAGTGTAGGGGGATAGAAAAATATCATTAACCTGATATAAAATCAGTGGAAGTCTATGCAGTGTCCTCACTAATATAGTGAAACAAACCTGTGTGTGTTTTATTACCGGAGCACACAGGCTGGCTTGACTTTTTTCAACAATTATGCGTTGGGTTGACATTTGACATTGCAAAGAAAAGTTTGAGTGTGTTGTTCCATATAAAATCAATTAATAATCCGCTGCAGCTTTGAGATGTGAAATGCTTGTATATCAGATATATTTTGTCCCTAAAAAGGTGTTTGTTAGCATGAGGTTACGTTTTTACAGTATGTAGTTATTAGCATTTGGCAAGTAATTTGGCTTTTGACATTTGTATATTACAAATATTATTCCAGGGCTTTATAGACACCCATTTGCTGTTTTACTATTCTCTGAGGAATCATGGGGTCCCTTATTATTCATTTTATGGTTAT
Organism: Paracanthobrama guichenoti; assembly: GCA_018749465.1. Taxonomy (NCBI): domain Eukaryota; kingdom Metazoa; phylum Chordata; class Actinopteri; order Cypriniformes; family Gobionidae; genus Paracanthobrama; species Paracanthobrama guichenoti. The sequence goes on along the minus strand of CM031963.1, from coordinate 20,270,020 downwards.
TGTTTTCCAGTTTATAAATGCTTAAATAATATAGCTGCAATTATGGGGTCAAGCACATCATCTGCAGTCTGAACAGACAAATGATCAAAAAAGTATGAAGATCCGAATGATTTCACAAGCACAATATTAGGCTGAGCTGTTCAGGTTTTTTTTTTTTTTTGATTGATTTCCTCACATACCAAGTTTTATTTCACTAGGTAAAACAATTGCAAAACAAGTTTTTATTTATTTATTTGTATTTATCTATTTATTTATTTATTTACTTGAAAAAAGCTAAGGATTTAGTTATAAAGGGGTATTAGTCATTTTCTGACCACTAGGTGGTACTGCGGTCACATGAAGTTTAAAATAGGGTGTGATTCATGATGTGCAGTGAATGTGAATGATGTGCTGTTGCTGTGAAAAAAAAAAAAAAAAACTGCCTCAGTAATAATAAAAAAAAAGAAAGTTAAAAGTCTGCTTGTCTCTGCTATTTTGATTTAGCCCTTTTAACACTTGGTTACATAATCATCATATGCAATTATGAACGCATTCCTGTACATCAATTATGTTAACTTTAATTCTCATTGTGATGTTTATCTATTTTTTCAGATAAAGGGGATAAAAGAGATGTTGATCCAAACGCTGGACGGTTTGTACGTTATCAGTTTACACCGGCTTTCTTACGGCTACGTCAAGTAGGGGCCACGTAAGTACAGTACATAAATAAATCAAATCAAATCACCTTTATTTATATAGCGCTTTTTACAAGTCCAATTGTTTCAAAGCAGCTTCACAGTGTTAACAGGAAAGTAATGCAACAGAATGTGATTTGGCTTTACAGCCGCTCTGGTGAAACGGTGATGTTATCCAGCTAATTTCAATTATCATATAGTGTCAATGCGGGCAGATCGGTAATAAAGATGAAATTTAGGTGTCCCCAACTGAGCAAGCCAAAAGCCAAAGGCGACGGTAAGGAACCAAAACTCCTTCAGGGTCAGAATGGAGAAAAAACCTTGGGAGAAACCAGGCTCAGTCGGGGTGCCAGTTCTCCTCTGGCCGACGAACAAACAGTGTATGATTATAATTCTGGCAACATTTCAGGTCTTAAGTCATATAAAGTAAATAGATATTCGTAAGATTGTTCGAAAGATTGGAGTCGTCATGCCGGAGACGGGTTTAATGAGGATGTCGTGTCATAAACACACCTTGCTAGTACCAGGTTGGACCCTCAGGGATTTTGGTTCATATTGAAATGATAGTTGCTGCAGATTTGTTGGCTACACATCCATAATGTGTATCCCGTTCCACCACATCCTAAACGTGCTCCATTGGATTGAGATCTGGTGACTGTGGAGGCCATTTGAGTTTAGTGAACTCACTGTCGTGTTCAAGAAACAAGTTTGAGATGATTTGAGCTTTGTGACATGGTGTGTTATCTTGCTGGAAGTGGCCATCAGAAGATACTGTGAGATACACTGATGGGTACACTGTGGTCATAAAGGGATGGACATGATCAGCAACAATACTCAGGTTGGCTGTGGCATTTAAACAATGCTCAGTTGGTACTAAGGTGCCCAAAGAGTGCCAAGAAAATATCTATCTTTACACCACCAGCAGCAGCTGGAACCGTTGATGCAAGGCAGGATGGATCCATGCTTTCAAGTTGTTTACGCCAAATTCTGACCCTACCATTTAAATGTCGTAGCAGGAGTCAAGACTCATCAGACCAGGCAAACATTTTTCTGTTTTAAATCTTCTATTGTCCAATTTTGGTGTGTCTTCTGCTGCTGTAGCTCATCTCCTTCAAGGTTTGATGCATTCAAAGATGCTCTTCTACAGACCTCGGTTGCAATGAGTGGTTTGAGTTACTGTTGACTTTCTATCAGCTTGAACCAGTCTGGCCATTCTCCTCTGACCTCTGGCATCAACAAGGCATTTTCGCCCACAGGACCGACCCTCATTGGATATTTTTTTCTCTTTTTCTGACCATTCTCTATAAACCCTTGAGATGGTTGTGTGTGACCCAGTAGATTAGAAGTTTCTGAAATACTCAGATCAGATCAAATGTCACCAATCATGCCACCTTTTAAAGTCACTTAAATCACATTTCTTCTCCATTCTGATGCCCAGTTTGAACTTCAGCAGATCGTCTACATGCCTAAATGCATTGAGTTGCTGCTATGTGATTGGCTGGTTATCTATTTTGCATTGAACGTGTGTGTGTGTGTGTGTGTGTGTGTGTGTGTGTGTGTGTGTGTGTGTGTGTGTGTGTGTGTGTGTGTGTGTGTGTGTGTGTGTGTAACAAATTAATAATTTTATTCATTAAGGACAGTAAAGATGTTTTAGAATGTTACAGAAGATTTATATTTTATATAATTCCCATTCTATTCATCAAAGAATCCTGAAAAATGTGTCACTGTTTTCACAAAAATATTAAGCAGCACATTGCTTAATAGTTTACATAGATACATTGATAGTTATAAAAAATGTTTGAGCACCAAATCAGCATATTAGAGTGATTTCTGAAAGAATCGCAGAAAAATAAGTTATGTTAATATATATTCAAATATAAAACATTTATATTTCCTAGATAACTATAAGGTCAAGTTCAACCAATCAAAACTATATTAGTTCAAATTTAAATGTTAAATCTGTTAAAGTAAACAGTAGAATCAAGTTACTAAAAATGAACCCATGCAGAATATTACATATTTGCCTAATTAGTTCATCACTATAGTCCTGTCCCATCACATTGTCCGCTCTTGCAAAGATATTAAACATTTAGAAAATAAACACAGTAGCATATGAAAGGACAGACAGCTGATATTCATTAGTGGGCCATCTCATATTCCACTACAACAGGTGCATGATTATCAGATATAATAAAACAAAACAAGCATAAATCATTTCTTTAAATTAAACCTGTCGAATAAATCACATAATCATGCTAAAGGGCAGAATGTAGAGGTAGATGCAATAAGCTTCTCATTATAAATAATGAATCCAGTTCACGTAATACACTGAGGAAAGGAATGCTGAGCAGTCGTAGGAAATTTAATAAGTAAACAGCCACCTAAATTTCCACGAGTGAAGAGCTATACATAAATGAACACTGAAGAGCCAAATCTCTGAACTGAATATCTTGTCTGTCCTGTTTTCTGTGTTTTTAGTGTTGAATTCACAGTAGGGGACATCCCCATCAATAACTTCCGGATGATCGAGAGGCACTATTTCCGTGAACAGCTGCTGAAGAGCTTCGACTTTGAGTTTGGCTTCTGCATCCCCAGCAGCAAGAACACCTGTGAGCACATCTATGAGTTCCCGCCGCTCTCAGAGGATCTCAGTAAGTGCCATGAACATTGTAAGCGGAGGTCGGGGTCTGACAGAGGCTGCATTTATTTGATCAAAATACTGTAAAAAACGTTTATAAATATTCTTCAAATTTAAGATTACTTGTTATATTTTTTAAAAAAAACCAGTATGAGTCTAATTAAAACAAGGACCGAGACGTCGCCCGGCATGGCGCAGCCGGGGCCCCACCCTGGAGCCAGGCCCGGGGTTGGGGCTCAGTATGCGGCGCCTGGTGGCCGGCCTGCCCCATGGGGCCCGGCCGGGCTCAGCCCGAACGAGCGACGTGGGGCCACCCTCCCGTGGGCTCACCACCTGCGGGAGGAATCATATGGGGCCGGTGCATAGTGGATCGGGCAACAGTCGAAGGCTAGGCCCCCGACGACCCGATCTCTGGACACGGAAACTGGCTTTAGGGACATGGAATGTCACCTCGCTGGCGGGGAAGGAGCCTGAGCTTGTGCGGGAGGTTGAGAGGTACCGGCTAGAGATAGTCGGGCTCACTTCCACGCACAGCTTGGGCTCTGGAACCACACTTCTTGAGAGAGGCTGGACTCTCTACCACTCTGGAGTTGCCCATGGTGAGAGGCGGCGGGCTGGAGTGGGTTTGCTTATAGCCCCCCAGCTCAGCTGCCATGTGTTGGAGTTCAACCCGGTGAATGAGAGGGTCGCTTCCCTGCGCCTTCGGGTAGGGGATAGGTCTCTCACTGTCGTATGTGCCTACGGGCCAAACGGCAGTGCGGAGTACCCGGCCTAATGGGGTCTCTGGGAGGGGTGCTGGAAAGTGCTCCAACTGGAGACTCCATCATTCTACTGGGGACTTCAACGCACACGTGGGCAGTGACAGTGATACCTGGAGGGGCGTGATTGGGAGGAACGGCCCCCCTGATCTGAACCAGAGTGGTGTTCTGTTATTGGATTTCTGTGCTAGCCACGGATTATCCATAACGAACACCATGTTCAAGCATAAGGGTGTCCATCAGTGCACGTGGCACCAGGACACCTAGACCGGAGGTCGATGATCGACTTTGTGGTCGCCTCATCTGACCTCCGGCCGTATGTCTTGGACACTCGGGTGAAGAGAGGTGCGGAGCTGTCAACTGATCACCACCTGGTGGTGAGTTGGATCCGATGGTGGGGGAGGAAGCTAGACAGACTCGGGAGACCCAAACGTACTGTGAGGGTCTGTTGGGAACGTTTGGCGAGCCCCTGTCAGAGAGATCTTCAACTCCCACCTCCGGCGGAGCTTCGACCGGATCCCGAGGAGTCTGGAGATATTGAGTCCGAGTGGACCATGTTCTCCACCTCCCTTGTCGACGCGGCTGCTCGGAGCTGTGGCCGTAAGGTCTCTGGTGCCTGTCGGTAGGAAATCCCGAACCCGGTGGTGGACACCGGAAGTAAGGGATGCCGTCAAGCTGAAGAAGGAGTCCTATCGGGCCTGGTTGGCTTGTGGGACTCCTGAGGCAGCTGGCGGGTACAGGCAGACCAAGCGGACTGCAGCCCGGATAGTTGTGGAGGCAAAAATCGGGCCTGGGAGGAGTTCGGTGAGGCCATGGAGAAAGACTATCGGTTGGCCTCGAAGAGATTCTGGCAAACCGTTCGCGCCTCAGGAGGGGAAGCAGTGCCCTACCAACACTGTTTACAGTGGAGATGGGCAGCTGTTGACCTCAACTGGGGATATCGTCGGACGGTGGAAGGAATACTTTGAGGATCTCCTCAATCCCACCAACACGTCTTCCATTGAGGAAGCAGTGGCTGAGGGCTCAGAGGTGGATTCATCCATCACCCGGGCTGAAGTCATCGAGGTAGTTAAAAAGCTCCTCGGTGGCAAGGCACCGGGGGTCGATGAGATCCGCCCTGAGTACCTCAAGTCTCTGGATGTTGTGGGGCTGTCTTGGCTGACACGCCTCTGCAACATCGCGTGGCGGGTGGGGACAGTGCCTCTGGACTGGCAGACCGGGGTGGTGGTCCTCTTTTCAAGAAGGGGGACCGGAGAGTGTGTTCCAACTACAGGGGATCACACTTCTCAGCCTCCCGGGAAAGTCTATGCCAGGGTACTGGAGAGGAGAATTCGGCGATAGTGGAACCTCGGATTCAGGAGGAACAGTGTGGTTTTCGTCCCGGTCGTGGAACACTGGACCAGCTCTATACCCTTTCCAGGGTGCTGGAGGGTTCATGGGAGTTTGCCCAACCAATCCACATGTGTTTTGTGGATTTGGAGAAGGCATTCGACTGTGTCCTCGTGGTGTCCTGTGGAGGGTGCTCTGGGAGTATGGGGTCCGGGGCCCCTTGCTTAGGCTGTTTGGTCCCTGTACGACCAGAGCAGGAGCTTGGTCCGCATTGCCGGCAGCAAGTCGGACTTGTTCCCGGTGCATGTTGGACTCGGCAGGGCTGCCCTTTGTCACCGGTTCTGTTCATAATTTTTATGGACAGAATTTCTAGGCGCGCAGCCAAGGGCCGGAGGGTGTCCGGTTTGGGAACCACATGATTTCGTCGCTGCTTTTTGCGGATGACGTTGTCATGTTGGCCTCCTCAGACCAGGACCTTCAGCGTGCACTGGGGCGGTTTGCAGCCGAGTGTGAAGCGGCCGGGATGAGAATCAGCACCTCCAAATCCGAGGCCATGGTTCTCAGTCGGAAAAGGGTGGCTTGCCCACTTCAGGTTGGTGGAGAGTATTTGCCTCAGGTGGAGGAGTTCAGGTATCTTGGGGTCTTGTTCACGAGTGAGGAAGGATGGAACGGGAGATTGACAGACGGATCGGTGCAGCTTCTGCAGTAATGCGGTCGATGTACCGGTCTGTCGTGGTGAAGAAGGAGCTGAGCTGTAAGGCGAAGCTCTCGATTTACCGGTCAATCTACGTTCCTACTCTCACCTATGGTCATGAGCTGTGGGTCATGACCGAAAGGACAAGATCCCGGATACAGGCGGCCGAAATGAGCTTTCTCCGCAGGGTTGCTGGGCGCTCCCTTAGAGATAGGGTGAGAAGCTCAGTTACTCGGGAGGAGCTCAGAGTAGAGCCGTTGCTCCTCCACATCGAGAGGAGCCAGTTGAGGTGGCTCGGGCATCTATTTCGGATGCCTCCTGGACGCCTTCCCGGGGAGGTGTTTGGGCATGTCCCACCGGGAGGAGGCCCAGGGAAGACCTAGGACACGCTGGAGGATTATGTCTCCCGGCTGGCCTGGGAACGCCTCGGGGTTCCCCCGGAAGAGCTGGAGGAAGTGGCTAGGGAGAGGGAAGTCTGGCCGTCTCTGCTTAGACTGTTGCCCCCGCGACCCAGCCCCGGATAAGCGGAAGATAATGGATGGAATGGATGGATGTTATATTTTAGTCATTTATTCCTGTTATATAGTTCAAATACAAATGCCTGTGCAAATATTTAGTGATATTATGCATTAATTAATTTTTAGTAACTTCACCCTACTGTTTATGAATTTGAACATTTTATATATATATATATATATATATATATATATATATATATATATATATATATATATATATATATATATATATATATATATATATATACATGCATACATACATGCATACATACATACATGCATGCATGCATGCATACCGATCAGACATAACTTATGTTATTTTGTATATTTTTAAATTAATGTGGTGTCTACTTTATTGTATTAACATAAACTGCTATTTAATAGCTTTTAACTATTTATTCATCAGTATTAGTCATATTCATACAATTTATATGTTTGTATAGTAGGCTAAAGTGGACATTACGTGCGTGTGCGTGTGTGTCAAATTTTATGAGATAAAAAAATAAAATAAAAATAAAATAATAAAAAAGCATTTAATTATGGTAAATGGTAAAATGAGTAGATTATTTCTGACTAGTCTACAGTGGAGGCATTTATTTCATTTTAGTTTACTCAGGTATGTTAACTGCTCTAAAGAAAATGTGAAGCCAACGTATGAAGTTAATAAAGATAAAGTTTATAAGTTAAATTATTGTTAAGTTAAAAGTGAATCTAGTTGTATTATTGCTGGTGCCCTGCCATGAACCCTGCCTCCACAGCGAACCGAACCGAACCGTGGCTCCAAAACCGTGATATGAACCGAACCGTGGCATTGGTGTATTGTTACAACCCTAATACTGACCACTGCAGACCGGGAACACCCCACAAGAGCTGCAGTTTTGGAGATGCTCTGACTCAGTCGTCTAGCCATCACAATTTGGCCCTGGTCAAACTCGCTCAAATCCTTACGCTCAACTCTGAGGAAAATTTGTTCACTTGCTGCCTAATATATCCCACCCACTAACAGGTGCCGTGATGAAGAGATAATCAGTGTTATTCACTTCACCTGTCAATGTTATGCCTGATCGGTGTATATAGACGCACATATATTATGTGTGTAGATGTATGTTTATGTGTGTATGATTTATTTGAATATATTATGAAATTTAACAGAAAATAATGTATTGCATACATATTACTATTTCAAGGATTTCATCCTTTTAATGAGGTTTATTTTTATATCTAAACGTTTTTTTGACTCTTTGACGACTTTGAGGAAATGAATCATGTCATTGACCTAACAGCATCTATGAGTGTTTAAAAAAAAAAAAAAGCTTCATAATTATAACATTATTTGCATGTCTTAATAGTGCTTTGAGCTCTCTGACGTGTTCTTTCTTATTTCAGTACGCGAGATGATCGTCCATCCTTACGAGACGCAGTCCGACAGCTTCTACTTTGTGGACAACAAGCTGGTCATGCACAACAAAGCAGATTACTCGTACAGCGGAGGCCCATAGGACAGCGGTGGGACGGGACTGAGGCAGAGAGTTTGACTGACAGACCTAAGAACCAATCACATGTCTTTGTCCAGCAGTCACGCCCTCCTCAAATCAGTGTCATAGACGGCTGCCTGCAGTGCGCCATGCCTGTTTTTGAGATCTAGAGTGTCGTATCATAAGGTCTTGTCCGATGCATACATATCTTTTTCTGATTTCACACTGCCATTGTTCACATCAGCAAATATAGATATATTATATTTTATAACTTACCCCAAACATGAGCAAATTCACTCCTGTCCCATGTTTTTTATGGGCAAGGCGTTGTAATGTGAATGGTACTTAGGTTTTGCTATTCATCGTGTGTGTGCGTGCGTGAGTGTGTATGTTAGTGTGGGGGTTTTGATTCAATGATTGTGTGTGTGTGTGTGTGTGTGTGTGTTTGTCAGGGGGCGTCTAAGTGCGCCGTCCTCACAGTTTAACACAGATAAGACCATTAAGTATTGTTGATGTTGAGTATTACTTTCCCCGTCAGAATAAGCTACATCAGAATTTCTTACTTGTGAACTTTCATCCTAAATAGAATAAATGATTTTATGGTGAGACCTTGTCATAATTGATAGATTTGTGTTGCATTAGATATATTTTGATACGTGAACAAACTTGCTTAATTTTGAGATGTTGATTATTTGTGTGGATAAAAACAAATCAAGCAAAAAATGAAGTCAAATCAATTAATTAGAAAGGAGTTCATGGTGCACATGGATCTGCGGATACTAGGAACTTCTGCATTCAAACGTCTGCGTAAAGTTCCTGCTTATACATCATTCGTGCTGCGAACGAGAGGTGTAGATAAAGCAACGTTTGTGAAAAACGTCTGCCGAAAAGGGAACACGGCACACGTTACAAGCCTTGACATGTCAAACGTCTGGTTCGTGTGGTTTCTTTTTGTCTTCGTAAAAACAAAAGGAAAGAAATAGCCGTTTTCAGCTGTCTGAAGAAGAATAGTTCAAAGAGATCAGGAGGCGTCTCTTCTCATCAGATTTAATGTCTTATCCAAGGATCCTTGTATTCATAGTGCAAAGAGTGCATTTAGGAGGATGATTTAAAGAAACCCTGTTTTTCATTCATTTTTATGAATGAAGAGGCGGCTTTCAAGGACTTGTATAAGTGTGTGAAATGGAGGAATAACTTGAAAAATGTTTCTAGTCTGACATATGTAACAGCTTTATTTATAATTGTGATTTAATGTAAAAGATTTTGAGAGGGGAGAAAATAAAACATACATTTTTGGACCGTTCAAACGCCAGTCTGGAATAAAAAAAGAGAAATAAATGTATATGTTGAATTTTTTTTGGAAATTACTGAAGTTGTCTCTTTTCTTATAAGCAGTTATTTTGAATAAATTCTTATTGTTTAGTACTAGCAAATTGAAATACATTTATTGTATTTGAATTTTAATATACAATACAGTTTAAAAAATGTTTACTTTTCAATTTATCAAAGCTTCTTGAAAAAATTGGTTCAAATCACGGTTTCAGCAAAAACAGTTTTCATCCGCCCCATACGCAACAAACTGTGATGCACTGTGCATTCTGACACCTTTCTGTCAGAACCAGCATTAACTTCTTGAGCAATTTGAGCTACAGTAGCTCGTCTGTTTGATCGGACCACACGGGCCAGCCTTCACCCCCCACGTGCATCAATGAGCCTTTGTGAACCATGACCCTGATGCCGGTTCACCACACTATTAAAAATTATTTTTGTGGTAAAGTAAATACTACAGAAAAAACTAGTGCAATTTCTACATGGCAAAAGTAAATTCAGGCTTGAACAAAAAAAAAAGAAATTCTATATTCGTGCTCAATTCAAGCTTGTAGAAATTAAAGCGCAAGTAAAACTACTCACCTTTTCTGATAATGGTGTTCCCATCATGCACTGGGGTTTGAATAATAAGGTTGATTATTGGCTGTTTTCCAGCTCTATTTACTACGGATCCCTGCACATGACATGCAAGAAAAAAAAAGTAAATCATGCGCACGATTTACTATTTCATTCCCTCGATTTATAAATCATGTGCATGATTTATCAATTTGTTGTTTGATCATTTGCTTTTGTTGTTAGGTTTAGTAATTTGCCATTTTGTGACATTCAGGGTTCATTTTCTACTCAATGACACATTCATACTCAAAAACGATCCCTCAAATGTTGCCGTCACTGTGTATTGTGTACCAAGTATTGAGTCTCTGTGTTCAGATGCTGCGTTATTACTATTCTGGTGATATGGCATCTACACAATATCTATGGTGTTATTTACTTAGATATTTCCAAAGCAAGTAAAGCATACACTTTAAAAGTGTGGTTTAGTTCAGTGTTATATTTTTTGAGTGAATAGAAATTACTCAACCATTTACTCATACTTTTCTTTGTTGATTTTACTTAACTTGGCTAAGTAGAGTTTACTTAATTCCGTATGAGAAATTTACTTAAATATGCGTGCTGAAAATTCAGCTTTGCCAGCTCAGGAATAAATTTGATTGATTGATTTTAAATTGTAGTAATATTTCACAATATTGGTGCCCCCCTGCATCTTTAAACAAAGAAATGCAGCCTTGTTTAGCATCTTTGAAAAACATTAACAAATTTAAAAGAAAATGAAGAAAAAACCTAAAACAAATGCAGGTCCCAAGAATGACCTTGCGGACATCAGTACTTAAACATGCTCCCAGTTATCAACAATATTGTTAGAGCAGGTGCTGTAAATGACATTCATCACAAGTTTGCACAAAACTAGTTTTATTTGACAAAAAGCACACATTCCGAAAAATGCTGTGAAATTTACATTGAAGTATTAATAGTACTTCTAATTAAGTGGCATGCTACTTAAATTAAGATTTATGATTCAACTGTGTATTAAAATGTATTAAATAAGCAGTGATCCAAAAAGGGATCTAAAATATAAAAGGTCTTATCCAGACCCTATAAATTAAATTAAATTTCGTGAACCAGCACAAATGGAAGAACAGAAAACCTACTTGTGAAAACCAGAGCCACTAAGTATGTAGAAAAAAGGTTCTGTATGAACCTGAACATGGATCAGATCTGACCCATATCGGGGCAGCAAACGCGCTACATAGAGCCAACTCATATTTACAAAGTCCTCATGCTTAAGTGACTTTAAAGATGTAAATGAGTGATGCATGATTCCGAACACTAAATGGAGGCTGTAAGTCCTTACAGGCCACTCTATTTAGTGCTTGAAAACATACTGAGAAAAACTGAGGTTTTAAGAAAAACTAAGCTTTTGCTCCATAGGGCACTGATGAGGGGACGGATGCTACACACTCTAACACTGACACTGTTATGCATATGATGATGGCATTTTTTTGGATTAGCTTCCTTTCCTTTCCCCCCTTTCTTTCCCTTCAGTATTCTCACTGAACCATGTAAAGATGTTTATGGTGTATGTGTGACATTTAGTATTGTGGCATTGGCCCATGTGGGAAAGGTTCCCAGATTGAACATGGCCATTCCCCATGTGTTGATGCCGAGGTTGATGCACAGAATGCCAATGATGTTGAGAATGCAGCCCGCCTTTGCCTTTAGACGGAAGGAAAATGCAATTAGCCACTCATTTTTCCATATATACACATCTAACATTCAATTCCCACTTAAACTTTATATCTAATGGAACATCAAAACTCATAAAATGTAGTTGACCATACCATGTCGAAGACTTTGAGGTTGCCATAAGAGAAAGCAATGGCGTTGGGTGGAGTGGCTACAGGAAGCATGAATGCCAGCGAAGCGCTGATCGTGCAGGGCAGCATCACATAGAGAGGATGGAGCCCGATGGTTGTGGCCTGAGAATAGAGACAACACATTATTGCCACTTTCATTCTTGTTAGCAAGTTTAACACATCAACTTCGATATTCACTTTAAAGAGGATTAATGTGTGTAATGCAGAGGTTTTCAAACCTGTCCTGGAGGACCCCCAGCCCTGCACATTTTGTATGTCTCCCATATTTGACACACCCACTTCAGGTCTTGCAGTCTCTAATAATGAGCTCATTAGTTGAATCAGGTGTGTAAGGAGACATACAAAATGTGCAGGTCCTCCAGGACGGGTTTGAAAACCGCTGGTGTAATGTACAGTGCATCCAGAAAGTGATTCACAGCGCTTCACTTTTTCTACATTTTATTTTACAGCCTTATTCCAAAATGGATTAAATTCATTATTTTTTCCTCAGTTCTACAAACAATACCCCACAATGACAACGTGAAAGAAGTTTGCTTGAAATCTTTGCAAATTTATTAAAAATAAAAAACGAAAAAAATCACATGTACATAAGCCTTTGCCATGACACTCAAAATTGAGCTCAGGTGCATCCTGTTTCCACTGATCATTGGACATGATTTGGAAGGCACACACCTGTCTATATGAGGTCCCACAGTTAACAGTGCATGTCAGAGCACAAACCAAGCCATGAAGTCCAAGGAATTGTTTGTAGACCTCCTAGACAGGATTGTATCGAGGCACAGATCTGGGGAAGGGTACAGAAAAATTTCTGCAGCATTGAAAGTCCCAACGAGCACAGTGGCCTCCATCATCCGTAAACGGAAGAAGTTTGGAACCACCAGGACTCTTTCAGGAGTTGGCTGCCTAGCCAAACTGAGCAATCGGGGGAGAAGGGCCTTAGTCAGGGAGGTGACCAAGAACCCGATGATCACTCTTACAGATCTCCAGTGTTTCTCTGTGGAGAGAGGAGAACCTTCCAGAAGAACAACCATCTCTGCAGCACTCCACCAATCAGGCCTGTATGGTAGAGTGGCCAGACGGAAGCCATTCCTCAGTATAAGACACATGACAGCCTGCCTGGAGTCTCAGACCATGAGAAACAAAATTCTCTGGTCTGATGAAATAAAGATTAAACTCTTTGGCCTGAATGGCAAGTGTCATGTCTGGAGGAAACCAGGCACCGCTCATCACCTGGCCAATACCATCCCTACAGTAAAGCATGGTGGTGGCAGCATCGTGCTGTGGGGATGTTTTTCAGCAGCAGGAACTGGGAGACTAGTCAGGATCAAGGGAAAGATGAATGCAGCAATGTACAGAGACATCCTTGATGAAAACCTGCTCCAGAGCGCTCTGGACCTCAGACTGGGGTCCATCTTCCAACAGGACAACGACCCTAAGCACACAGCAAAGATAACAAAGGAGTGGCTACGGGACAACTCTGTGAATGTCCTTGAGTGGCCCAGCCAGAGCCCAGACTTGAACCCGATTGAACATCTCTGGAGAGATCTGAAAATGACTGTGCACAAACGCTCCCCATCTAATCTGTTGGAGCTTGAGAGATCCTGCAAAGAAGAATGGGAGAAACTGCCCCAAAAATAGGTGTGCCAAGCTTGTGACATCATACTCAAAAAGACCTGAGGCTGTAATTGGTGCCAAAGGTGCTTCAACAAAGTATTGAGCAAAGGCTGTGAATACTTATGTACATATAATTTTATTTATTTAAAATTATTTTCAACTATTATTTCAAACAAACTCCTTTCACGTTGTCATTATGGGTTATTGTTTGTAGACTTGAGGAAAAAAGTCATGAATTGAATCCATTTTTGAATAAGGCTGTAACATAACAAAATGTGGAAAAAAGGCAAAGCACTGTGAATACTTTCCGGATGCACTGTATGTTGTAGAATAGGTTTGGTAGGTTTCTTCACGTTGTGTACTCACCATAGAGGCAAGAATGGGCAGGAATAGCGTGGTGGTGGCCGTGTTGCTGGAACACTCCGTGAACGTTCCCACCAGCAAACACAGAATCAGAGAGATGGCAAAGGGTGGGATGTTCTGCAGAGGGGCCAGACTTTCACCCAACCACACCGATAGTCCAGACACCTACACAAACATCACGCATCACATTACACATTACATCACACCACACGCCACGCCACACCTCGTTACGCCACACATCACATCATATCCATGTACAGTATGTCCCCTTTTTGTACTTTTTGGAATCTAGTATCGATACATTTTAAATAATTAACTGATATTTATTTCATAATTACATACATTTCAAGAACTTTTTTTCTGTACAAAAAAAACAAAAACAAAAAAACACGTGGTTATTTGGTGCACAATGTTTTATCAATTATCAATTATTATTGTGCACAATTTAATAATGGTTATTACTAATGTTAAAAACTGATAAAACATATTCAGCATTCTTTGATGAATAGAACGTTCATCATCAATGTCTCTGGTCACTTTTGATCAATTTAATGGAATTAAATTATAATACTTTTTTGTCTAAAGTGGACAATTGAAACCTACCCAATAACTTATACTATTGTATTATTCAATATAAGCCAATAACTTATGTAACATTTAGGGCCAGATTTACTAAACGGGGGAAATTATGGCGAGAGCGCAATTCCAAAAAAGCACAGATGGGAGTGGAAAGTTCTGTGTGTGATCTACTGACGGACATGCAAATTAAAGAATACAGACGCAGCCGGATCATATCCATAATGACGCAATCTACAAGAATTAATTTGCAAATTAGTATCTGGTTTAAGACATGCTTTTTTTTGGTGGTAAATAATGGCGCAAACACCAGTAAATTGATGAGCGCAAACCTTAGTAAATCACCTTGCATGATTCATTGAAATGCTCTCGTCCCATAAATTTTGCGTCTGAAAGGGAAACTGCTTATGCATATGCAATAAGGTCAGCCACAAAAATAACCCTGTCCACGCCTTTTCAGTGCTAATGTTTCATTGCGTGTCTTTAGTAAATCCTGACAGTAGTTTTTTAAAGAGGGTTTGCGTTGACGCAAGCTGCTAGTAAATCTGGCCCTCAGCATTTTACACATGATAAAAAAATCTATAAAAAGACACTAACAACCCTAGCTTTGTGGTGGCGAGTTTTGCATGGATGAGCAGCACTCTAAGTCGCCTTAAAAAACGAATGAATGTACAGAATGTACATTTACTGCCATTGTAATGTTATTCTGTTATCCTCTTACCTCACTTCCACTTGCCAAGGCAAATCCTCCCCCCAGGAGCAGGACTATGTTCCAGGGCATGCGATCATGCACCACCTTCCAGTTTAGTAGAGTGGGCGTACCCTTCAGTTTCTTCTTCTTCTTGTCCTGGTTTGCTCCTCCTTTATAAAACAGATGGACCAGCAGCTCTGGTTTAAGACATGGCTTAAACCGATAGCACAATTCTGTGCAAATACTCTGAAAGCAGAACCACCTTACCTTCCTGCTCAACTCCTTCAGCTTCTTCATCATGTTCATCATGCGATTTGATTGAATAGAGAAAGTCTATCCGAGATGGAATGACGAAGAACAAGGTTGACATAAAAATGGCCACGGTGCCATCGGTGACATATCTTAGAGATAAAGAGAAAATGGATGAAAATCATTTTTTCATTTTTTATTTTTAAAGTAAACTGGGTGTTTTGGGGTGAAGTGTACTCACTGTCCTTTTTTGTTGAAGAGCTCACTAGCCCAGCCTGGCATGAAGCCTGGTTCTCTTGTGAACCACAGGATCACCAGGATCACAAAGATGACAAGAACTGCGCCCTCAGCAAAAGACATCCTACCCAACTTCTTATACTCATTCTTCATCACTCTGTAAGCGTCTTTGTCTCCCTCATTCTTCGAACCGCAGCCAAAAGATTCTTTAAAACTGGGGGGATGAAGAGATTTCTACCTTAAAAACTTCAGATTAACAAGTCATTCAAAAGTATTTTGTGTTTTTCCCCGTAAGCTTCTTTTGAGAGAACATTTCATGACTAGCTTTTTCTTAGGTACATCTACTCAAGGGGACCACAATATGATTTAAATTCATGTAATTTGAGATTATATAATTATTTTAATGAAATTATATGGTTATACACTGCCTGGCCAAAAAAAACTGGTTTCTAGGTTATATGTTTGGCAACAGTTCTTCTAACCCTAATCAATGGATTGTGTAGCTTTTTATTTCTTAAACAACCATGTAGGAAGGCACATCGTGACAATATTCCAGGATGACAATGTCAAGATTCATCACAACATTTATTTAAATCAAGAGATGCATCAATTTTTGGTCCAGAACTTGTATTGACAATGCAAGAGTCCAGCACTCTGTAAAGTCTCTTCCAGCACATCCCAAATACGTTCAATGTGTGTGTAAGGCTGTGAAAACTAGCAAATGCCGGAATGTCTGATTGAGAGACGAGAACTCCATGAGAAAGTAAAAGAAATTAGCATCTGAACTCCATCCGAGACGACATCACACCGAGTGAATCATCTAAAGATCACCTTAATTTACATGTCTTTCCCTTCGCTACCTCTTCCCTAATCTCTCCTCTCTATATGTTGAAATGGACCCAAAATCTACATGGTTTAATGTGAACAAGTACGATACAGTATTATACGTGTTTGATATCGTTTGAAATGTCTCAGTGCGACTGGTACAAAGATCTCATCCCCACCGAAGAAAACAAAAAGATATAAAGGATTTAAGAGTTTAGAGACATTTAGAGTCGGCCATTTGGTCTATTGTCAGTACAGGTCTATAGGACTTGATTAATTTAAATTCCCATTGTTAACACGTTTCCATTTGAAAGAGATTTCTGTCTGGTCTTGTATTTAAGGAGATGTTGCAAAGAGGTCAGAGCTCGAACTTTTACATCGTCCAGCCCATAACGCTGAGTGTCTCCTATAGATGCTCAGCGTTATGTAATTTTTTTTAGAAGTCAGGTATCCATATTTCATTCTTTACTTCAGAGTATTTGATGTTATGTATGGACTAGCTTTGAATTGATTATGTAATCACCGTTATACATTTACCTGACTGTTAATAAATTGTTACATTTTGATCTATTCTGATTTACTCTGGAATTATTAATCTCTAGTAAATTACGAATGGGTATAATTTCGACAAAGGGTTAAACGGAATAATTAAATGTGTGTTAATTATTAAATATAAATGACCAAATAACCAATTGGCATTCTAACCTAAATTCGAGATTATGATAAAATGGAGTCGGATAAAAGATGAATTGGAATAAAATCCTTTTTCCCAGCTGAAAGTACCGAGCACGCAGCGACCTTCACCCTCGGATCGTTAGCCTCCATTGGAACGATTTTAGCGGGCCTTACAGCTTGTGAAAACTATTCCTCCCAACCATTCTTTCACAGTTTAAGCCTGATGAATCTTGACATTGTCATCCTGGAATAATGGTTCCTAAATGGTTGTTTAACATCAGTTAGGGTTAGAAGAACTGTTGCCAAACATATAACATGCTAGAAAAACAATAATCACAGCGATAATGATCCAATCATTGACTCTTAAAGTCCTCATGAAATCAAAATTGACCCTATTTACTTTGTTGGCACACATTACAGGTCTTAGGGTGAACAATTAATCCGTGCAAGTTAATACACAGAAAAAACAGTTTGCCGTGGTAATCTGAAAAGTAACTTCAGGTCTGGAAACGGCGTTTCTTCTCAGATGATGTCAGTTTGACGGCTTAGGTTTGAAAATGCTTAACCACTCCCCTCCGACCGTTAGTCTGTATGAGCGCGAGATGGAGAGGAGGAGTGCTGAAGTAAAACCCTGCCCTCTATTCAATATTCACTTGGAAATGCATCACAGCATTGAAGAAAACTCACTCGCTACTTCCGGTTCACTGGGACTTTAAGCAGCAGGACTTTAAGCAGCTTTTTTTGTGCCTATTTTTGGCCGGGCAGTTTATATACAAAAATCAACATGAAATCCTATTTCTTTTCCTGCTAATATCTATTGAAGTAACATATAGAATCAGAATCTTAGTAATAAAAAGGTCTGAAATTAAGCAGCATTATCATAATTACAGCAGCCAAAATTAGGTTAGCATTAGGCCAAAATAGTTTTTTTTTGAACAATCAAAAATCAAACAGCTTGAGAACCACTGATCTAACTAATAATACTCACTGTATGTCTAGGGCACACTGTGTTTAATGTAAAGGATGCAAGTTACTCACTTAAAGCCCAAGTACATGAACTGCAGCCAAAGCCAAGACAGCACAAGCATCAGCACCATGTTAGGAAAGGCAAAACCGAACCAGCTGGCAAAGTTGATCACGTCATTGTTTTCTGGAAAAATCCTGTAAAAAAAAAATGCAAATGTGCATTTTATAATTTGGCTCCAATACTGTATGCGCATTTTTTATGTTGTAGGTCTAACGGATTGTGTGCACAACAATGCATAAAAAAAGTAATTAAATAATTTCTTTCTTATTTTTTTTTTTAATACAATACAGAGTCATAACAGGATGCACGACAAACGTACTCATCCATCTGGCCCTTGAGAATAAGATTTGGTGTGGTGCCCGTTAGGGTGGCAGTTCCTCCAATGCTGGCGGAGTAACACACAGATAGACTCATTCCTTTAAAGAGACGAAGGTACTTCGCTTCACGTGCTTTCCTCCTGCATTCAGAGAGGAAATTGATTCTTGCCTCCAGATCTGGATTGTCTGTCAAGATTAAGAACAGGTGGGATGTAAGTTTTAAGACTGTGCTTTATCACCACTGATCTTCTATTGGTTAATAGTGGAAATGCTATATTGTTCCTCTCATTCGGGTGGCTAAAACGAGTGTTGCACCAAATTCTGTGACCCAAGTAGGTACTGTAGTGATGGTAGTGGTAGAGGTAGGGTTACAACAGCGTCTACCATGGTCAGAGAATTCAATAGGTCACAGAATTTGGGTATCGTTTCTGGTCAAAATTAGCTTTTCGAAACTCCAACTGAACCAAATGCATTGCAAAATGATTCATTCTTTTGAAGTGTTCAAAACACTGTACGCTGACAACTGCCAGTCAAAATGGTGTCAAGGCAATAAGAACACAACCCAAACCACTGTAAATGTTTCATGAAAGTGTGATCTACAAATAATAGAATAAACACAGCAACATAGTGTCGCCCAGATCCGGCCCACATCTGGTACACATGGAATCCACATGTACCAGATGTGGGCCAACACTATGTTGCTGTCTGGCCTACATTATAAAACTGGCCTGAGATCAGTTAAAAATCATATATTAAACACTGGTTCGTTGGTTTACAAGACCAACACCCTCTAAACAGAATTTAGAAATGTTTCGAAACCCAACATTTGACAAATGTCATGTTTCGAAACATGACATTTTAGTGACGGCAGTGCATAATGGAAAAATGGGCGTAGTAAGAAAGATAGTGAAAATGCATTTGAATTTGTGTGTTTTTGCCAAAAAAAAAAAAAAAAAGGCAGTAAAAACTAATTTTTGTCTTAAATATATGTCAAATATAAAGTTGTTTATTTTTTCTAGCTGTGATTTCATAGTTAGTCACATATAGGGTTAAGATAATGCACAGGTTAACATTATAATAATAAAGTAAAGTTTAAAAGTGTCAACACGTCAGACATACTGTTGGGTTTGTCTCCAGAGATATTGTCCAAAGGATGTTTGATGTTGACCTCGGTCAACTCGAACGCTTGATTATCTTGGCCTTCCCTCAGCTCTTTCTCATCAGATTCTCCTTCTGTGGCGCTGAGCTGTTCAAGAACAGCTTGAGAAATAGGCAACATCATGGCTGTGGTGGCCGTATTGCTGATCCACATGGAGAGGAAGGCTGTTACGATCATAAACCCCAGCATCAGCCTGCAGAAGTTGACAGACAGAAAAAAAAAAACAAGTGAGTGTGTGATTAAGACAGATATGAAGCGAAAGATTTCATTATGTTTGATCTTACAAAGCAGGCCGAACTCCAACTATCAGGAGGACACTCAGAGCGATGCGCTTATGGAGATTCCAGTGTTCAACAGCTATAGCCACCAGCAGACCCCCAATAAACAGCATGTTGGTGTCCTTTAGGTACTGAACACACACCTGAAACACAAAGTAATGCACTCAGTGTCATATTTAGTTCTGGTTGGGTTTAAAATGCAATAATAAAATTGAGGTAATCAGTTACATCAAAATGTTTAAGTAAACAGAACTGGCAGATTTTAATTTTGTACTCAACTTACTCAAATTACTCAATTTAAAATATTTGAGTAAGCTAATTTATACATTTAACTTAAAAGGATTGTGTAATCTCAACTTAAATGTTTCTAGTAGTGGAAACTTTGCTAGAAAATTGGAAATTTAACTAGCTAATTCAGTAAATGCTAACTTGCTAAATGGCAACTTGCTTAATGTTTTGATAGCATTAGCATAGCATAGCAATTGCTGAATGAGTACGGCTGTACAGAACATTCACCATAGACTATATCTGTTCTCAAACCAAGCTCATGATGATAACCCCCAAAAAAACTCACATAACAGAAACTCTTCTAAATTAGCATAGCAAAACATTAAACACTCCTAAATATCCCACTTAACATTAATTTTGCACACAAACAAAACAACATTATACAACACTTCATTTTAGCATTTACTCTCCCCTTCGAGTGTCAAAGCATGCTGGGAAATAGAAATCCCAGTTCAGTTTTAGTTAAATGTAAGTTTGTCTAAATTAAAAGAAAAAAGTTCATAAAACTCAAAACAATGAAACAATTCAGATTGCTTAAAATGTGTCAGTTTTGTGAACTCAAAAGAAAAAGAAAGTTCTAAATACTCATAAAAGTTAATTTGATTGAACTACTTTGTTTAATTTAAGTTTACCGTACTCAAATGAGGGTTTACAGTGTGTACACTACGGAGACTCCAAACGGACATGATGATAGGGAGGAAAAAAATATATTTCAATGCTTGTGTTCTCATGCAAAACTTTTGCATTCACCCCAAAAGACTGCATTCCCTCACAAAGCTTTTGTGATGGAAATAATCTAGGTAACACTTTATTTCTATAGTCCACTTTAGACATTCTACTAACTTTAAAGTAACAGCTTCCACTCATTAGTTTTGCAAGTGAAAGAAAAGGATTTAAATATATTTTTTCCTTCTATCTCATATTTTTCCATCATCATATCCTCTTAGTGGCTCTGTAGTATACTGTATACTGTTTTCTAAAATAGTATGTGAAACTGTACGCATTACACAATGGTAATTGTTTCAAAAAGTAGTATAACATATAAACCTCTTAGAAATAAGCATTTTTAATCCAATTTTGAGTAAAAATGTGTTGGCAATCTGAGAAAGAAGGTCAAGATGTTCAAAACCATTTATTCTGGAGATGGAAACTTAAGTCGAGTTGAGAGTATTGCATTATGGGATACGGTGCGCAGTGCAGTGTGCTGTCCTTATTGACAGACTCATTAGATCGAGTGTCTAAAATCAGTCAAAGATGGAAAGATAAGGGATATAAAGATATATCACAGTCTGTCTGGTGACATGTTCCAAGGTAAAACTACTTTTATGGCCCATAAAGTTCTCAAATCATTAGAGATAACGCTTGTACAAATAGATATCATGCTGATGTAGGTAAATCTCTGTGGCCATGTGATCAGTCTTTACCACTTTAAAGTAGTTTTCCATGCATTTTGTGCTTGTTACCACAATAATAAAATTAATCATCTCTTATGATAACTATATGCATATTTATTTTAAACACTTATATCAGATAGATAGATAGATAGATAGATAGATAGATAGATAGATAGATAGATAGATAGATAGATAGATAGATAGATAGATAGATAGATAGATAGATAGATAGATAGATAGATAGATAGATAGATAGATAGATTAAATGCTAATCATGGATTTTTTTTATGATACCTTTGAAGACTCCATGATGCCCATCATGGGGAAGAGGACGACAGGCAGCAGGGCAGTGACGGCCAGCGGCATGCACTCTGTACACCAGTACAGCGCCATCAGGATGATGGCAAAACCACATCTTGCCTCCTGAAGAACAGAAGAGTCATACGTGTCAAAAGGTAAGAGAATACATCACCTATTGACGTAGCTGTAGGACATATTTCTGTAGAAGAGAATTATTGGATGTGAATTAGATGTACTGCACATCTAAGATGTGATCTCGGGTCTATGGCAATCCTCTCATTTTAGGTTGTCAAAGGGGAGGAAAGGTGGGATTTGGTTCTATCTTTTCCATCTAGTGAAGGTACCAGGGGTCACTACTGTATCTCTTGAAGACCTATTTATACACATCTATCATTCTCAGAATGCTGATAAAAGTAACCCTTGACCATAAACGACTATAAACAAATTTTAATTCATTTACTTTTATGATTGCTTTTATTTTATGGAGGAATTGTATCACTGGAGAAAAGGCAGTGTTAAATGTTTAACCCATATGTGTACCATTATATGTGTACGTTTTCTTCTTCTTCAAAGAAATACAAAAAGTAACGTTAAAAGTAATAGTTTAGCCACTTTTGGGGATTATCAGACATTTAATTATCTTAAATGTCTGATAATTCTTAACATTACAATTTCAATAATTTATTCGAATAGAGTTTTGTGCATTATTTTTTCAGCTGAAGTTCTCAAGGTCAGAGTAACCTGGTCTGAAGATCTTGAGTAACCGTATGCCACATGTCTTCATTTTCTTTGTTTTTGACTTTGGGGATGACCTCCGCAAGCTGAGTAAATATAGTCTCCAGCCATTTTTTTTTAAATGTTCTGATGTCACATTGTCATATTTCAGTCATTTGACTATTACAAGAAAATCACCTACACAAAAATGTAGGGTAACACTTTATTTTGATGATCCCTTTTGAACATTCTGTTGACTATAAGTAACTTTGCAACTACATCAACTAACTCTCATTAGAGTATTAGTAGACTGTCTGCTAACTCTTTATTGTGATGGTCCTCCAACAGACATGTATTCTAACCCTAACCCTACCAATCTACTACTACTCTACTAACACTATAATGAGAGTCAGGAGACATGTAGGTGCAACATTACTTATAGTCAACAGAATGTGTTAAAGGGACCATGAAAATAAAGTGAAACCAAATGCATAAATAAACAGTTGTTGGCTAACATGTTCAAGAGCTTTGCACATTTCCACAAAATACCCCCGCAGAAAAGCACTTACCGGTGTCTGGATGACCAGTGGCAGGGGCAATATAAGAAGGGGGGTGATGAAGATGATCAGGTAGTTTCTGTGAAGCCATATCCAGCGTAGAATTATTGCAACATCTTCTGGAATCCCTGGAAGTCCCATGTCTTCTGGCCCTCAGCTGCAGATGTCAGGTGTGTGTTGAATGGAGTGCTGATGATGTGAGCACAGCAAATAAGGTTGCGCATGATCAATGTGTTTATAAGAATTGTCACATAAGAAAAATTAAACATTAACTGTGTGAACAAGGGGAGGGTAAATAGGGGTATGAAGGAGGGGAGGGTAAAAGAGATAGCAAACAAAAAAGATTAACCCTTTTGTTATCTTTTTCTAAAGCCACAATTCATTGTATTGTTCAAACAATGGCTAATTAATTTATTAAAAGCACATCTGAACTTTTCACACTGCAAATGTCTTCATGGAAGAGTAGGAGTCACTCTGATAAGAGTCTGTTTTACACCAGAAATATGCAAAGAATGTTTCTCACTGTTCCATTCCGGGAAAATGAAAGACAAAGTGCGGGGATAGAGGAAAATATAATTGCCATTGTGCTGGTTTGTAAAGTCACTCCCTTATGATTTGTTTGGATAGAATAAATGAAAGATTAATTAAATAATCAAGTAACAAAACAATTTACAGTAAGGTTAATTTGATTAGCATTAGTTAATGCATTAGGTTCGGTATCTAAATAACAATAAACTTTTTACAGCATTTATTATACTGTTACTGTTCATTTATAAATAGACTATTATGTACTATTGTTAATTCATGTTAATTCATAATACATGTCACATGTGCACTCTAGACTACATTTCCCAGCATCCCTCCTAGCTCTCACCTGCACTCATTCAGCCATTACCTGCACCTGACACCAATCACTAGAGCACTATATGAGCACTATATGAGCACACACTTCACCATCAGTGATTGTCTACATCAAGGACTACAGATGATTCCCCAATGATTCCCCAATGATTCCCCAATGATTCCCCAATGATTCCCCAATGATTCCCCAGCAATCTTCTACCTACTCCTTGTGTCTCTATTTCTCAAGCGATCCCTCCAGTAAGCCTTCAACCTTATCAGTATACTCACCTGTCTGGACCATCCTGGGAAGTGTGTGTTCTCCATGTTCACCATACACAATCTCCACCTGGAACACAGTAAAGACTTCTATTATTATCCAGTCATTCTCCGCAACCTGCTATATTCCTGTTTACTTACCTGTATGCTTATGCTAATATCCTAATACTTCAAATCACCTGCGCTGTTTTTACTGTCTATCTGCCTTTGAGTCTGGTAATTCGCTGACAGAAGACCAGACCTTAAAACCTTGTAGCACAGTGACAGATTCACCAGTCACCATAGTCCTGGTAGAAGACTATGTGGAGGAGTTCCTTGAGCTCTCCCAATTGGTGCCCTGAAATGATGATGCCCTCTGGAGAATGATCAGCCTTCTGGAGTGGTTTGGACGATCATCTTTTTCAACAAATGCCAGTGGCAGCTACCACATGTTCCCTGGAGCAATATATTGAATATGTGCTGTGGCTTAGTGGATCCGCCTTCACAATAGGTGAAGCGATTGAAGACACCATCGCGCCTCAGTCACAACCACCCGAGTTCACACCAGTCACTCAGGTGTCAGCACTCATCACAGCGGAATCTCCACCTGTCTCTGAAAGTCTCCCAGGTCATGCTCCATCACTCATCATGCAAGCTCATCTGCAATTGTTACATTTTCTCATACTCTTGAGGTTTGAATTTATATTACCTTTTGGTTTGTTAAAATGACTGGAATTATATCTATCTCAGTCCTTCATCACCATCCTCTGAAGCGACAGAACACAGGATCAATAGAAGTTTGTAATGTGGATATCCCAGCCTCACCCAGGATGATCCCTTCGAGAACCACACCTCAGAGTTTTTGGACTCCCTGGTTCTCATCCTATTCCCAAGCCAAGACTCCTTCATCAATGATGGTCCCACCAAGCATCCCTCTCCTGCCTCCTCTACCTAAACCAGCCAGTCCTTCTTCCTCACCTCCGCTGGCACCCATCAGTCCCTTGGCTATTCCTATTTTGGCTCCGTCCTACAACCCGGATCAGCCTTTGGTCTTCTGATCTCCAGTGCCACCTTAGCCAGTGGATACCCTGGCTTCACCTCGGGCCATGAGCCCGTAACGCCACCTCAGCCCTTTGGTCAGCCAGTTGCCTCCACCTTGGCTCCTCATCCCCTCAGATCCACCTGGGACCATTGTCTTTATGGCTCCACTGGGCTCCCTCATCCTTCTGGCTTCGTCTTGGTGAGTTGTCGCTTTGTCTGTGCCATGGACTTCCAGGCCTTCAGCTGTGCCTCCTCTCTCCACTCCTCTTTGGCTCCACCTTCCCTTCAGCTCCATCTTGGTCCTTGGTCCCACCGGCTCTGCCTCAGTCCCGTGGCACCCTGGCTCCAACACAACTGCTCGACACTGTGGTTCCACCTTGACCTTCAGGACCTACGGTGTCATCTCATCTCTTTGTCTCCTTGGCTTCTTCTGGGTCTCTGGCTCTCCTGGCTCCACAATGTCGGTTGGTTTCCTGACCCCATCATGGCCCATCTCTCCCTCCACTCCCCCATGGACTGTTCTGCCTGCCCCTCCTAGGTTACGTTCCTCTCCAGGTCCACATTCTCCACCTGAACCACCTCCTTCCCTCCTCTGTTGAACTTTCTACAGCGCGAGGATGCGCCTTCCAGGAGGGAGGGACTAATGTCACATGTATGTTCTTTCTATGTATATTTTGATTTTGTTCTAGTTCCTGTTCCTGTTGCCTTTGTTCCCCATGTTCCTGCTTTTTATTTGTTGTCATAGTGATTCATTAGTTGATTGATTAGCCTCCACCTGTGCCTTGTGTTACCCCTCATTATTCTTTTTAAACCCTCCTCTGTTTGCTTTTCATTGTCCTGTGTTGTCTTTATTCTACTCAGTTAGTAAGATGTTACATTTTCTCCTACTCCTGAATTTTGAGTTTATATTTGTATTACCTTCTTTGATTTTGTATAAGTAATAAAATAGATGGAATTTTATCCGTCTCCTTCCTTCATCACCATCCTCTGACATGAAAATAATAAGAAATGTTTCTTGAGCATCAAATCAGCATATTAGAATGATTTCGGAAGGATCATGTGACTATTTATTTACTATGTTATTTTATATTGTAATATTTAAATTATTGTAATATTTAAATTATTGTAATATTTTATATTGTAATATCACAATATTACTATTTTACATTATTTTTGATTAAATAAATGTACAGTTGGTGAGCAGAAAACACTTAAAACTTTATTTCAAAGCACAATTTATTAAAAAAATAAAATAAAATAAAAAGTTTTATCCTATGATAAACCACTAGTCATGTCTGAATAGCAAAAATAGCCCTTGAAGTTTGTTAGACTTTTCTTTCTTTTTTCTTTCTTTTCTTTTCTTTTCTTTTCTTTTCTTTTCTTTTTTTCTTTTCTTTTCTTTTCTTTTCTTTTCTTTAGCATAGAACATGTTTTGTACTCTCCCAGTTTGGCTTTTACAGTTCCATAACCTTTTCATAATTTTCATAGTTTTATATAGCCTTGTGCAAGAGCAATATGGCTTTTATTTTACTTTTTACAAAACTAAGATAAGGGTTTATGAATGTTGCATACAGAATTCAGTCTTTTTGTGAAACCCAGTTGATGCATAACAATGTTGTGCTAAACTGGATTACTGTAATAAATTCATTAGTAATGAACAGATCAGCCAAGCATGTGATACACCTGATAATCTTCAGTTCAGTACAGACGGTACAATAAGGTACAAGACAGTGCCTTAATTTACACTTTTATCAACAATAATTAGTCATCTTCACAGACTTTGAACTCTCCGTTTTTAATTATTAAGGACAAAATGTGGAAATTAAATTAAGAATGACCAGTTTCATCTTTGAAGCTCACTGACCAAGACAATGAAAATCTGTTATAATAATAATAAGGTCCAACATATACATTTGTCCAAAGCTTTGATCTTCTTTTAGCAATTCTGTTTCTTGAAGATAAAGCTCTTGTGTTACATAATCTCACTTACACAACCTTTGGAGTGTATGTACTGCGTGATGTGAGGACAGCATACAATAAAACCTTAACGCTACCCAAATGCTACAGTTTAAAAGCCTCTCTATATTTACATTTATGCATTTGGCAGACGCTTTTATCCAAAGCGACTTACATTGTATTCAAGGTACATTTTTTATCAGTTCTTGCTTTCCCTGGGAATCGAACCCATGACCTTGGCATTGCTAGCGCCACGCTCTTATTGTTTGAGCTACAGGAAAGCCCGTAGCAGTTATAGTAAATGCAATTCATGCATATGTTACAGTGTCAGTTTCTTCTTCCTTGTCTAGTTCCCTTTTAAGCGTCTATACTGCTCTCACTTTACAAGGTAATAATAACAGTAGCTTTATGGAGCTGTTCAGCATTATTATAGATGATCTTTAGTACACTGAGCTTTGATGTTAAACCATGATTGCGGCAGGACTCTGTAGTCATCTTTATGGCTGTCTAACAGACACCAAGTCTTCCAAAACAGTCAATTGGGAAACAATCTCAAGGTCATGAGACTATTGTTTCTGAATGCATGCACCCCCCTTGAGGAATCCTTGTGGAATTTAGTATTTCTACACATGCTCTGGGTCATAATTCACGTCAAAGACAGCTGACGTTTGTCAAACAAACAGCAGGCTTCTCCGGAGATATTCTCATTATTACATGACATAACAATCGCACTAAATTGGACTTTAATTTAAGTGGCCGATATGGTTTAAGCCAAGATAATATTTTTAATGACTTCCTTGTACCTGAATTTTTACTTTTATCTTTTTTTCAATGACCCACTTATGGATTTTGACCTCAATAAAAGACAAAGTCCATTCATTCTAGATTATTATCTAGCTTACCCACAGCAATTTTGTGCTATTTCTGAATAATAACATTTGGCAGGACATCAAGTTACAGCCTGAAAAGAAATATCAAGGAACAAACGTGATACGAGTTATCTGGGATTCTAAGTTTACTCCAATACAAATGACTAATTACTTACTACAATCTAGCATGATACTAATAAGGAACATAATTTGATTATTTTAAACTATACTTAAGCTTACTTTAAGATTTCAGATGAACTTAGTCACATTAAGTCAATGTCTGAGTTTATAGTCCAACCATACCAGTAAAATCAGATGGTTATGTGTTAATGGGAATATTGTTGGGTTACAGTCATAACCTGAGACGCTTTTTCTAAGTATATAGAATATAGAATAGTCTTTCAGTCTATCAGTAGAATCTGGTCTGAAAACATTGCAACACATAAAAAATATATATATATATATATATATATATATATATATATACTCACCTAAAGGATTATTAGGAACACCTGTTCAATTTCTCATTAATGCAATTATCTAATCAACCAATCACATGGCAGTTGCTTCAATGCATTTAGGGGTGTGGTCCTGGTCAAGACAATCTCCTGAACTCTAAACTGAATGTCAGAATGGGAAAGAAAGGTGATTTAAGCAATTTTGAGC
This sequence comes from Paracanthobrama guichenoti, assembly GCA_018749465.1. Taxonomy (NCBI): domain Eukaryota; kingdom Metazoa; phylum Chordata; class Actinopteri; order Cypriniformes; family Gobionidae; genus Paracanthobrama; species Paracanthobrama guichenoti. The sequence goes on along the minus strand of CM031963.1, from coordinate 20,241,276 downwards.
GTGGCATGGTTGTCGGTGCCAGACGGGCCGGTCTGAGTATTTCACCATCTGCTCAGTTACTGGGATTTTCACGCACAACCATTTCTAGGGTTTACAAAGAATGGTGTGAAAAAGGAAAAACATCCAGTATGCGGCAGTCCTGTGGGAGAAAATGCCTTGTTGATGCTAGAGATCAGAGGAGAATGGGCCGACTGATTCAAGCTGATAGAAGAGCAACTTTGACTGAAATAACCACTCGTTACAACCGAGGTATGCAGCAAAGCATTTGTGAAGCCACAACACGCACAACCTTGAGGCGGATGGGCTACAACAGCAGAAGACCCCACCGGGTACCACTCATCTCCACTACAAATAGGAAAAAGAGGCTACAATTTGCACGAGCTCACCAAAATTGGACAGTTGAAGACTGGAAAAATGTTGCCTGGTCTGATGAGTCTCGATTTCTGTTGAGACATTCAGATGGTAGAGTCAGAATTTGGCGTAAACCGAATGAGAACATGGATCCATCATGCCTTGTTACCACTGTGCAGGCTGGTGGTGGTGGTGTAATGGTGTGGGGGATGTTTTCTTGGCACACTTTAGGCCCCTTAGTGCCAATTGGGCATCGTTTAAATGCCATGGCCTACCTGAGCATTGTTTCTGACCATGTCCATCCCTTTATGACCACCATGTACCCATTCTCTGATGGCTACTTCCAGCAGGATAATGCACCATGTCACAAAGCTCGAATCATTTCAATTGGTTTCTTGAACATGACAATGAGTTCACTGTACTAAAATGGCCCCCACAGTCACCAGATCTCAACCCAATAGAGCATCTTTGAGATGTGGTGGAACGGGAGCTTACGTGCCCTGGATGTGCATCCCACAAATCTCCATCAACTGCAAGATGCTATCCTATCAATATGGGCCAACATTTCTAAAGAATGCTTTCAGCACCTTGTTGAATCAATGCCACGTAGAATTAAAGCAGTTCTGAAGGTGAAAGGGGGTCAAACACAGTATTAGTTCCTAATAATGTTATAATGTTAATAGTGTTCCTAATAATCCTTTAGGGGAGTGTATATATATATATATATATATATATATATATATATATATATATATATATATATATATATATATATATATATATATATATATATATATATATATATATATATATATATAAAATATGTATATATAAAATATGTATGTCTGCTCTTTTAGTAAAACAATTTTTTTTTTTAAAAACTGTGCAAAATAATATTTAGTCCCAAGATTATTTTTCAAAAAATAATAAAAAAAGCAATTTTCAAAAATATCTAAAGACACATCTTTTACAGCAGCATCTGATCAATTAAGATTAACTTAACCATTCTATTCATTTTTTCTGTTTATTTATATATAAAAATAAAAAAAAATGATACTGCGCTAGACTAACTGAGACTTGTTACAGCCCTGTTGTCCTTGTCGGTCTGATTGCTTCTATTGCTCTCCTCGTTTGTAATTCGCTTTGGATAAAAGCGTCTGCTAAATGATTAAATGTAAATGTCTTTCTGGTTTTGGTTCCAATTTTAAAGCATTTGATATCATTTTAGCTGAGCAGCCTATCATTTTCTGCACTTCTTTATGTTTTCCCCTCTCTAATCAACTTTTTTATCAAAATACTATACGTTGTTCTTCTGAACAATGTCTGGAATGACCCATTTTACTCAGAATTCCAGAGAGAAATGCATATAAAAATGCATATGCATATTCGTCCTTAAATAAGGGCCACTTGTTTGACACCAGTTTTTTCACAGAATGAATAACCTCTAATTGAACACCACACTGCTATTATTTTGAACATGCCCTTTTCAATGAATGATTCAATTACACAGAATCAGCAGCATCCATGTCATGACTGTTGGGTCTGTTGATTTCCATTACTCTACTACACCTACTAGTAAAATATTTGCCATGTAGAAATATAATTTCTACCAAAAACAGCGATTGATCTGGTTATGATGTTGGACTGCTGTTATTTTGAGCACAACTGTAGATAGGGAAACAAAAACCCATCTCAGGTTATGTACAGTACTGTGCAAAAGTCTTAGGCACGTTTTCACAAAGACAAAACTGGTTTTAAACCACTTATTTATATATTTTGTCAAAAAGTTATAATAGCCCAAACTCTCAACATTGGTTTTGTCTGTTGTGTCTTGCCTTAACGTAAATTAACGGGAGGGTTTTTTTTTTTTTAAACAGATCTTAAGATTTTGTTATATAAAATATAACATTAGAAGTAAAAGTACATAAACAAGAATAGAAATAAAATGTTTGGAATGACTTGCGTCACCATTAAAAGAACGTTCGAATGGATTACATTAAGTGACTAAATGTATTGCTGTAATTGCTGAATTAAAAAGTAAAAGTTTTATATAAAATCAAACCAGAAAGTTATAACATAAATATCTGCACAGTAAAAAGTTAATAATAAAGAAATGAAAAAAGAAGCAATATTTCAACAACAGAAATGATTGCGATACCAGTTTACAGCTACTAATCGAGTTTAGTTAGCAAATGTTTATAGTTCTTATTCCTCCAATTATTTCAGCACCTTGGTCAGCACACCTGTCATATTACTGAACAGACTTTTTCACATCTTTTGATGCAAATATTTCTGTAGTGGGGTTGAAGACCTTCCTCCAACAGGGCCTGATACAAACCTCATACAAACCTTCCTCATACAAGGCTCTTATATACTGTTGTTTAAAGTGGTAATAATATCTCATTTTGAACTGAACTGAACATCAGCCATTTCAATATAAGCCAGTTTAGTTGTTCAGACAGTGAAATCAATAGTAGCCAGCTCAATAGTAGTTCAATGCTATATATAGGCCACAGAAACAGTCCCGCTCATTACTGTCCTGTTAGCCTTATACTGTACATTTCAGACCTCATTTGGTTACATCTTTGTTAAACTCTCTTAACTTTAAATCAGCTTATAGGCTTTAATCGTAACATGCAGGTTTGTAGACATCATTTGTAGTAATCATTGATTCTTTCAGACTAAACAAACAGGGGGGTGGGTGACTTTTGGAACCATCGATCGGCACAGATGTCTGAACTGTCCTCTGTCGTTCTTTCACACTGATGTTTCTAGAGCAGTTTAGGCACCCGCTGCTGACAGATGTGGCATTAAAAAATGAAATTTGTGATTTTATTATCCCTTGTTTTGGCGACTTGTTTCGCTGTGGAGGGTAAGTGCCTCACAAACTGCTGGTTTATTCTCATTGTGTTTCAGAAAATTATAATTTTTTTTTTTCTACAGACACATGCCTGGGACGCTGTCAGCTGTTTGATCCTACAAAGAAATGCCAGTGTGATAGAATGTGCAAGTACTACGGAAGCTGCTGTGAGGATTTTGACAGCACCTGTCGGACAAAAAGTAAGAACTTAATGCACATTCAAATTGTAATTAATGTCAAACTTGTATTGATGTATTTTAATACATGCTACGGTTCAAATGTTTGAAGTCTGTAAAATGTTTTTGAAGTCTCTCGTGCTCACCAAGGATACATTTATTTGATTAAAAATATAGTAGCAACATTCGTCAGGCTCAAACTGTGAAAGAATGTTTGGGAGGGAGCACGAAGAAGAATTTTCACACGTGAATCGGCACCTCTGAGTCCAGACCTTAAATTCATTGACATTCTTTGGGATGTGCTGGAGGAGACTTGACAGAGTGCTATAAACTATATCTAGATTTTTTTTTTTATTATTGCAATGTATTATTGTATTATTATTTTAAGGTACTACATTGCTCTGTTTGTTTGAGCAGCTTGAGCAGTCCTACACAGCAACACTGGCTCAGGGTTTGTTTTGCCTGACCAATAGCAGATGAGGGGAGTGTTTGGGAAACATGTTTACAATACGGTTTTGCAACAACTATGTGCACTTTTGGCCCTTTGTGGACTTAGAAAACAAACCTTTAAAACATACTTTTCACAGTCCCGGTTTAATTTGTCTACTAACAATGTGTATACATGCATTACATGACAATTCTGTCACTTAAAAAAAAAAAAAAAAATTAAAAAAAAAAATATATATAAAAAAATAATAATAATAATAATGAATACGCCTTTGTCTCTGTAAAGCTAATTCCATTCCAATTTTTTCTAAATAAACTTTTTGTCATTTTAACTTTTTTTATTTTACTATATAACCATAGATACTCTAAACTTAAGATATAGAACATATGCACAATAATAAAAGAGAGAGAAAAAATAATAATAATACTCACTAAACAACCAGAATGACGTCATTACAAACCATTTCCATTTAATTGACGCACAGAAAAACATAAAATTAAATATGCTGTTCACAGGTTTTCTTCACACATCACATGTCTCTTATCTTCTTATCTCAAACTTGCAACTTGCTAATTATGTTCTTGTTAAACAAGTGTACTAAACTTTGATAAATCTTTATTACTCACAAAATCGTTTGTTGTGGAAGAAGTGATGACTGTGGTCGTCACTTCTTCCGTCCATGAGTTATGAGTATGAGTATGAGTATGAGTATGAGTATGAGTATGAGAGAGAGAGAGAGAGAGAGAGAGAGAGAGAGAGAGAGAGAGAGAGAGAGAGAGAGAGAGAGAGAGAGAGAGAGAGAGAGAGAGTGTGTGTGTGTGTGTGTGTGTATATATATATATATATATATATATATATATATATATATATATATATATATATATATATATATATATATATATACACACACTCACCTAAAGGATTATTAGGAACACCTGTTCAATTTCTCATTAATGCAATTATCTAATCGACCAATCACATGGCAGTTGCTTCAATGCATTTAGGGGTGTGGTCCTGGTCAAGACAATCTCCTGAACTCCAAACTGAATGTCAGAATGGGAAAGAAAGGTGATTTAAGCAATTTTGAGCGTGGCATGGTTGTTAGTGCCAGACGGGCCGGAGTATTTCACAATCTGCTCAGTTACTGGGATTTTCACGAACAACCATTTCTAGGGTTTACAAAGAATGGTGTGAAAAGGGAAAAACATCCAGTATGCGGCAGTCCTGTGGGCGAGATGCTATCCTATCAATATGGGCCAACATTTCTAAAGAATGCTTTCAGCACCTTGTTGAATCAATGCCACGTAGAATTAAAGCAGTTCTGAAGGGCGAATGGGGTCAAACACAGTATTAGTATGGTGTTCCTAATAATCCTTTAGGTGAGTGTGTGTGTATATATATATATATATATATATATATATATATATATATATATATATATATATATATATATATATTAGGGGTGGCACGGTTCACAAAACCCACAGTTCGGTTCATATCACGGTTTTAGGGTCACGGTTTTCGGTTCTGTATGGTTCTTGTTGTTGTTTCTTTTAATCATTAACATTCCAGAAATTCACTTCAGCATATGATATATAGCTTAAATATACACAATTTAGGATACAGTATTAAAAAAATTGTTATATCATGTAGAAGTTGTTTCCTCTTTTATGTTAATCATATCAGTCAATATTGATCAGAACAATGCACTGTGGCTTTAATTCAGCGTGAGCAACTTTTTGCCCAAACTTCAAAGGCCTGTTTAAATTATTAAAACTAGAAGCATATCTTAACTTTAATGTTACATTTATCATGTGAACTACTTATATACAACATGTTATATGCCTGTGTGTTTGGGAGAGGGGAACACGGTCGCATTTGCAGCAGATATATGCTGCCCATCATAAATCAAACGAGACAGACAGGGGTCAGAGGAGAACACCGGAAAATGTGACAGAATGGACAATATTCGTCTGTATTTGCAATACACGAGACGCGGTTCAGCTGTGCGAGACAAACGCTGTCAGTGTGAATGCACAACGGGCGCACGCGGTTCCCGCTCTCCATACGCACTGCTTCTGCCCTGCCAACGCTGCTTGCGCATGCGGTTATATGACGCTGGCGCATCCTCCAAATCCGGGTAGCCTTTCTTATCTCTCCCACTTGCCATTTCTACACGTGACGTGACCTGCAGCACTCCACTTTTACTGTATGTCCACACACACCTCTTATTTCGCGAGAAAGGGACACCCACTGTCTGAGGTAACATACGGGCACGAGGCTACATCGCGCATGCGTCGAACCAAGACAAGCGAACTGAACGGTTCGGATGTTTTTTCATGAACTGTGCCACCCCTAATATATATAGCGAGCGTAAGGATTTGAGCGAGTTTGACAAGGGCCTAATTGTGATGGCTAGACGTCTGGGTCAGAGCATCTCCAAAACTGCAGCTCTTGTGGGCCGGTCCCGGCAGTGGTCAGTATCTATCAGAAGTGGTCCAAAGAAGGAACAGTGGTGAACCGGCATCAGGGTCATGGGCGGCCAAGGCTCATTGATGCACGTGGGGAGCGAAGGCTGGCCCGTGTGGTCCGATCAAACAGACGAGCTACTGTAGCTCACACTGCTCAAGAAGTTAATGCTGGTTCTGACAGAAAGGTGTCAGAATACACAGTGCATCACAGTTTGTTGCGTATGGGAATGTATAGCTGCAGACCAGTCAGGGTGCCCATGCTGACTCCTGTCCACCACTGAAAGCATCAGAACTGGACCACGGAGCAATGGAAGAAGGTGGCCTGGTCTGATGAATCACGTTTTCTTTTACATCACATGGATGGCCGGGTGCGTGTGCGTCACTTACCTGGGGAAATGCTTTGGGCAATGTTCTGCTGGGAAACCTTGGGTCCTGTCATCCATGTGGATGTTACTTTGACACGTACCACCTACCTAAGCATTGTTGCAGACCATGTATATCCTTTCATGGAAACGGTATTCCCTGGTGGCTGTGGCCTCTTTCAGCAGGATAATGCGCCCCGCCACAAAGCAAAAATGGTTCAGGAATGGTTTGAGGAGCGCAACAACGAGTATACACATCTGTATATATATACAGACGTGCTCAGATTTGTTGGTACCCTTCCTCAAAACAAAAAGTCTGCGCAATTTTTTCTGAAATAACTTGAAACTGACTAAATTAATTGGCATCCACCATTGTTTATTTCTAATGTAATAGAAATCAGACTTTTTTTTATTCAACAATAATAAAACAAATGAAAGTGGCATGGACAAAAATAATGGGACCCCTAACCTAATATTTTGTTGCACAACCTTTAGAGGTAATCACTGCAATCAAACGTTTTCTGTAGCTCTCAATGAGACTTCTGCACCTGTTAACAGGTAGTTTGACCCACTCTTCCTGGGCAAACTGCTCCAGCTGTCTCAGGTTTGATGGGTGCCTTCTCCAGACTGCAAATTTCAGCTCTTTCCATAGATGTTCGATAGGATTCAGATCAGGACTCATAGAAGGCCACTTCAGAATAATCCAATGTTTTGTTCGGTAACACTTTACAATGAGGTTCAATAGTTAACATGAACTAATGAACTGCACTTATAAAGTATTTATTTATCTTTGTTAATGTTAATTTCAACATTTACTAATGCATTATTAAAATCTTGTTAACATTAGTTAATGCACTGTGAACTAACATGAACAAACCATGAACAGCTGTATTTGTAATAACTAACGTTAACAAAGATTAACTAATGCTGAACAGAGGTGTTGTTCATGGTTAGTTCATGTTAACTAATGCATTAACTAATGTTAACTAATACAACTTTATTGTAAAGTGTTACCTTTTTTTCTTATCCATTCTTGGGTGATTTTAGCTGTGTGTTTTGGGTCATTATCCTGTTGGAGGACCTACAACCTGTGACCGAGACGTTCCGCTCCAGAATGCCTTGATAGTCTTGAGATTTCATTGTGTCCTGCACAGAATCAATGCACCCTGTGCCAGGCACAGCAAAGCAGCCCCAAAACATAACCGAGTCTCCTCCATGTTTCACTGCAGGTATGGTGTTGTTTTCTTTGAAAGCTTGATTTTTTTCATCTGTGAACATAGAGCTGATGTGAGCTCCAGTTTTGACTCATCTGTCCAAAGGACATTTTCCCATAAGGATTGTGGCTTGTCAATACAGTTCCAGTCTGGCTTTTTTTATGTTTTTCTTTCAAAAGTGGGTCCTCCTGGGTCTTCTTCCATGGAGCCCTCTTTTGCTCAAAAAGCGATGGATGGTGCAATCAGAAACTGACGTACCTTCACCTTGGAGTTCAGCTTTGGCAGTTATCCTTGGTTCTTTTTCTACCATTCGCACTGTCCTTCTGTTCAACCTGGGTCGATTTTCCTCTTGCGGCCGCGCCCAGGGAGGTTGGCTATAGTTCCATAGACCTTAAACTTCTTAATATTTGCAACTGTTGTCACAGGAACATCAAGCTGCTTGGAGAGATGGTCTTGTAGCCTTTACCATGCTTATCTATTATTTTCTTTCTGAGCTCCTCAGACAACTTTCTCCTTTGCTTTCTTTGGTCCGTGTTCAGTGTGGTGCACACAATGACACCAAACAGCACAGTGTCTACTTTTCTCCATTTAAATAGGCTGAATGACTGATTACAAGATCGGAGACAAGTGTGATACTAATTAAAGAAACTAATTAGCTTGACATATCACTATAATCCAATTATTTATTATATTTTCAAAGGGGTACCAACAAATGTGTCCAGGCCATTTCAGAATATCTTTGTTGAATAAGCAATAATTCATCTTTTCACAGCTACTTTTCTTTATTTTATAACCAAAGGCTGGAAGTATACATGATATATATATACACACACACTGATGTGTTATATTATATATAAACATCAATTTATGTACATAAAAGGCAGTAACATAATTAATGATAACATGTTTCCAAGCACTATTAAGACCCCAAGACCAACATTTCATTGTGCTCTTCACTAAAAAGGAAAATAAATCTAAAATCTGTTACTTTTCATTAAAATCAACACCTGGAACATACACACTCATGGAGTAAATCATAAAATCATAAATCCGTAAAATGATCCCATGATGGGACCCCTAAAAGGTTCTATATGAAGTGCCTGACAGAACCGTTTAAGGTTCTACACTCACCTAAAGGATTATTAGGAGCACCATACTAATGCTGTGTTTGACCCCCCTTCGCCTTCAGAACTGCCTTAATTCTACGTGGCATTGATTCAACAAGGTGCTGAAAGCATTCTTTAGAAATGTTGGCCCATATTGATAGGATAGCATCTTGCAGTTGATGGAGATTTGTGGGATGCACATCCAGGGCACGAAGCTCCCGTTCCACCACATCCCAAAGATGCTCTATTGGGTTGAGATCTGGTGACTGTGGGGACCATTTTAGTACAGTGAACTCATTGTCATGTTCAAGAAACCAGTTTGAAATGATTCGAGCTTTGTGACATGGTGCATTATCCTGCTGGAAGTAACCATCAGAGAATGGGTACATGGTGGTCATAAAGGGATGGACATGGTCAGAAACAATGCTCAGGTAGGCCGTGGCATTTAAACGATGCCCAATTGGCACTAAGGGGCCAAGAAAACATCCCCCACACCATTACACCACCACCACCAGCCTGCACAGTGGTAACAAGGCATGATGGATCCATGTTCTCATTCTGTTTATGCCAAATTCTGACTCTACCATCTGAATGTCTCAACAGAAATCGAGACTCATCAGACCAGGCAACATTTTTCCAGTCTTCAACTGTCCAATTTTGGTGAGCTCGTGCAAATTGTAGCCTCTTTTTCCTATTTGTAGTGGAGATGAGTGGTATCTGGTGGGGTCTTCTGCTGTTGTTCAAAGTTGCTCTTCTATGAGCTTGAATCAGTCGGCCCATTCTCCTCTGACCTCTAGCATCAACAAGGCATTTTTGCCCACAGGACTGCCACATACTGGATGTTTTTCCCTTTTCACACCATTCTTTGTAAACCCTAGAAATGCTTGTGTGTGAAAATCCCAGTAACTGAGCAGATTGTGAAATACTCAGACCGGCCTGTCTGGCACCAACAACCATGCCACGCTCAAAATTGCTTAAATCAACTTTCTTTCCCATTCTGACATTCAGTTTGGAGTTCAGGAGATTGTCTTGACCAGGACCACACCCCTAAATGCATTGAAGCAACTGCCATGTGATTGGTTGATTAGATAATTGCATTGAGAAATTGAACAGGTGTTTCTAATAATCCTTTAGGTGAGTGTATATAGAACCTTTTCTTCTGAGAGTGTATAAAGTTCCTGAAATTCTGTTTTGTGGAAAAAGTACACATTTCATTTTGTGAAACATTGTGAAAATGCTGTACTAATTGAACGCTTTAAATTGTCCCTGCAGTTGCCCGTGGTGACATGTTTGATGTACCTGAGGAGAATCTGACCTCTTCAGTGACACCGACAGAGGAATCGAATGTGACAGTCACCACCTTTCTGCCCCTCACCACCACAACTCCCACTGCTGTGTCTACACTTCCACCCGATCCAGACGCCGTCACCTGTAGCGGCCGTACCTTTGACGCCTTCATGCAGCTGAAGAATGGCTCAATCTATGGATTCAGAGGTGAGTCCAGAGGTTGAATGCAATCTCTATGGCTTTTTCTCAGATCAAGTACAGTTTGCCTACACAAGCCTCTATTTATTTGTGTTCCAGGAGACTATTTCTTTGAGTTAGATGACAGATCTGTCATGCCTGGGTATCCCAAACTCATCAAGGATGTGTGGGGCATCTCTGGTCCCATTGATGCTGCTTTCACACGCATCAACTGCCAGGGAAAAACGTACATATTCAAGGTCTGTTTATTGATTTTATTTAATATTAAAGAGGATCTATTATGCTTTTTTGAGCTCGATCACACGAAAATGCGGATAAATAATATGAGTGAGCAATGTCGTGGAATGTATACGCCCAAATGAGTTTTGGTGTGCATATGGTACGCAGTTTTTCGCGTGCATATGATAAGCACTTTATGGCGTATAATTATACCCACAAACCCCTCACCCCCCACCCACATCCTACCCAAGAGCGTGTCATACACGCCATAAAGTGCGCATCATATACACACGAAAAAACTGCGTACCATATGCACGCCAAAACTCATTTTGGTGTATACATTCTACGACATTGCACACTCATACTATTGATACGCATTCTCATGTGTTGGCTTTTTTACATGCTTTCTTTAGTGTGTAATGTTGCTGTTTGTGCATGTAAAAGGTCTGCAAAGTTACAAAGCACAAAGTCCACTCCAAGTCCAAGTTATTCTCTATATCACTGTTTCTGAACTCCCTGAAAGCAGGAAATGATGTCATAGAGAGGACTCCTGCAGACCCTCGTGACTGTGTTAAGTCTTCTAAAATATCAGATCATTCAAACTTTTTATGACATGGTTAGTTGAGGTTGTAAAATGTGATGTGGTGCGACTCTCCAAATAACATCATAATATTTATAACTTAATTCATGATATTTGTAAAAAACGTAATTAGGTGTGTACTTACGTATTCATGGAGTAAGAGAAATATGTTATTACTTTTTACTTGATGGTCACACCATATGACATTTTGCAATCACTAAAACCTAAAAAATTAAAAAAATTAAAACACCTATTTATACTTTTTATTTTTATATATTTATTTTTATTTGTTTTTAACTAGATATTTTTTAAATCAATATTTATTTATCATGGACACTCATATATATGTCACTGGCCAAGAAGCTTGTTTGACGGAAACTAAAATATTTAGAGCAAAATGTCAAAGGTTATGTCACTCCTGAATCACAGGGCAACAAGTACTGGCGTTTTGATGGTGACGTCTTGGATGAAGATTATCCAAGAGACATATCCGTGGGCTTCGAGAAGATTCCAGATGATATTGACGCTGCATTTGCAATCCCAGCTCCAGGTCATCATGGAAGGGAAAAAGTGTATTTTTTTAAAGGTATGCGAAGGTCAAATGAAGGTCATAATAGAGGATCATGCAATTTTTTGTATGCCAAAACCTGGAAATAAGTTAGGATTTTAGTCAATGTCAATGGGTTTTTGGGTTAAATACCTGAAATAAGGTCTGTGGTTTACACAAGGTTGTCAGTGGCAATAGACGTCATCACTCCGAACAGAAAAACACATACTCATTAGTCCGCTTTCACAGCCTTGTTGTGTTTATATTCACACTCTTAAAAACTATTATAACTTGAACTTTCAGGAACATTTTTTTACTATTTATTTATTTTTTTAAATAAAGAATAAAAAAGTTGTCGGAATCTTAAATAGGGTATTATTTGAAGGAACAGCTATTTGTAGTGGTGTCCAAAACTAAAACACAGATGTACGCTCAATGGCTAGAGAATACCCATAATGCACTGTGAGGGTTGTGCCAAATGAATTCCCCTATCTCGCCAGAGGATGGCGCCCGCAGTTCCATCCATCCATCCATCCATCCATCCATCCATCCATCCATCCATCCATCCATCCATCCATCCATCCATCCATCCATCCATCCATCCATCCATCCATCCGTCCATCCACCCACGCAACCATGTATTCATGCATCCACGCATCCATCTATCCATCCATCCATGAATCCATGCACCCATCCATCATCCATCCATGAATCCATCCATCCATCCATGAATCTATCCATGAATCTATCTATCCATGCATCCATCCATCCACCATCCATCCATCCATGAATCCATGCATCCATCCATCATCCATCATCCATCCATGAATCCATCCATCCACCCATTCACATATCCATCCATCCATCCATGCCTCTATGCATCCATCCATCCATGCATCCATCCATCCATCCATCCATCCACTCATTCATGCACCCATCCATCCATCCATCCATCCATCCATCCATCCATCCATCCATCCATCCATCCATCCATCCATGCATCCATCCATCCATGAATCCATCCATCCATCCATGCCATCCATCCATCCATGAAGCCATCCATCCATCCATGAATCTATGCATCCATCCATCCATCCATCCATGAATCCATCCACATATCCATGCATCCATCTGTCATCCATCCATGCATCCATCCATTTTCCAAACCACTGGTCCAATGTGGGTACAGTGTAATATCATCCAGGTATAAATTCCTTTTTAATTGATTATTAAATGGTTTAATTAGGGTTTATACATAGTTTCTATGGCTGAGTTCAAGATAAATCTTTTCATTGCTACTGGAGCTGCCAGTTTGCTAAGATTCAAATGATTATTAAACAGCAATCACAAACACAAAAGCAGCAGCCACTCATTTTCATTCACTCCTTCAAGTGGACTATATTAGTGGACTAATGTAGGGAATAGTGAATGATAGAGGGGGCAGTTTTGAACACAGCCTTAGTGATGGTGACACTGAAGTCATGCAACCATACAGTTAGTTTAGCCTACATTTAGTTTTTTTCCTTCTGCAACAGAGTTGTGCTCATTTGTGAAGATTGTCTCGATGAACAAAATGTCTAAGAATCATAAACTTGTTTAGTTTATTTTCTGCAACAATCCAAAAGCCAAAGAAAAAATCCTATTGGGTTTTTGTCGAGGGAACCAGTTTGATGCTGACAAAAATACGTCATCACTGCAGCACTGAAATATGGTTATGCACCTTACGCAGTGAATTTATTCAAGATTTAATGCTTTCCTTTGTCCCACAGGGGACCAGTACTACCAATATGAGTTCAAACACCAGCCTTCCCATGAAGAATGTGACCGCATGACCAAGTCTTCGTCCTCTGTTGCCTTCACACATTATACAAACCTGTACTGTGACTTGGATAGCTTGTTTGCTCAGCTCTTTCAAGGCTGTAAGTTTGCATACATATCTTGTTAAGCAGAGGGTTCGATATATGTCTGGTTTTTGAAAATGTTCCCTGTCCACCCAGTACAAGGGCATCACAAAGGGCCACGGTTCATTTCCAAAGACTGGATTGGCATCAAACCTCCCATAGATGCTACAATGGTTGGCCGACTGTATGTAAACCCTGGTCCCTCACCATCTCCAGCCAGCAGCCTGAGCAGAGGCCGAACCGGACGGAGAAAGAAGACAAGGGGTCGAGGAGCCAGAGTGAGCCGCTCGCTGTTCTGGGAAGACTTTGGATTGGACTACGAGGAAAGGTTTGTTAATTATTGAGGTTTACTGAGAGTATATTTGTACAGGGGATGTATAGATTACATGTATCAATATGTGTTATATAGGTATTATGGAGCAGAGAAGCATGGAAAAAATCAGAAAAAGGGCCGTGGAAGACGTCCATCTTTCTTTGACATGAGCTACGACTCGATTGACTACACTGATGTGGAGGTCATCCAAGAGAAGGCCACACCTGTGCAGAATGTCTACTTCTTTAAGAAAGGTACTGCATGTCATGAATGTTCTGTTCATTCTGTTAATATGAATCCAAAATATTTATGCTAAAGTTTCCTTTTAAGATGCACTTTGAAAGAGGTTTGCATCATAAAAACTTTAAAAACAAAAAAAAAAAAACATTTAATTATAATAGTAAGGGGCAATTTTATGTTTCAATCACAAATGGCAATAGTGAAATTACATACACTACTGTTCAAAAGTTTGGAATCGGTAAAGAAATTAACAAATGCATACTTTTATTCAGCAAGGATGCAACAAATTGATTAAAAGTGACAGTAAAGACATTTATAATGTTACAAAATATTTCATCAAAAAATTATTAAACTATTAATCAAAGAATCCTGAACATATGTATCACAAAAGTTTTTGTTTCCACAAAAAGTCAGAACAAATGTTTTCAACATTGATATTGATAATAATAAATGTTTCTTGAGCTGCAAATCAGCATATTAGAATGATTTCTGAAGGCTCGTGTGACGCTGAAAATTCAGCTTTGCCATCACAGGAAATAAATTGCATTTTAAAGTCCTCTGTAGTCAATAATTTTAATATGTAAGTCTAATATGTAATTTTTATAATAATAAGCAAATTAGCCCCACCTCCACTCACTCACAGCAGCTCAGAGACGCTCAACTTTTACTCAAGTTACTGTAGTAAACACTGCTCAATGGTATCACTCTTTACAACGTCAGACACATAACGGTAATTCATATGATTCGCCTTTTGCTTGACTACGTTATCAAACAGCTAATAATGTGTTGCTAATGTTACAGAAACCATGTTCCCGTTCACTAACTCAGTCTGCCTTCTGAAAATCTGTATCCTTAGAAATGCTTTATATATCATAGAACGTCAGTGGAGAAAGGCATAGCTCATCATGACATCGTAATATACATAATATACATATTCACCTGCTATATTGCTAAGTGTACACAATTTTTCATATCAACAGAAAAATATACCGGTATGGCTTCTCTTGAGACTCCCCTGCTTCACAGCAAAGTAATGATATGCTAAAGCTCGCCCACACATTGATGTGATTGGTTACGAGGTAGTTTGTGACGTAAGAAACACCAGCGATTTCAAACCAAGTCTTTGGTTCACTGGACTCATAAGGAGAAAAAACTCCACAGTGGTGTTGACTTATGAATTTGCACATTGTTTTAGGTCAGTGCGATTTAAAAACTAACTAACTTATTCAAACAATTTGACCCCCAAAAAACTGTATTTATATATTTTTCAACATTTGTATTAATATTGTGGCATTGCTCCTCTAGATAAATACTACAGGGTGGACCTGCAGACCAAACGGATTGACTACGTAAACCCTCCTTACCCAAGATCCATTGGCAAATATTGGTTGGGATGTAAAGAAAAGGACATGTCAGAAAAAGATAAGAAACAAGATTTCCATATTTGCGTTAATAACAAAGATTTTAATGTTATTGCTTAATTAGAAGCCATTTATGGGGATTAATCAGTATTATCAATATTATAGGTCTCTGTTACATTACAGTTATAACAATGGTTTTGCATGCATTAGGATAAATCTTCTGATAAACGTATTACTATGATTCAGTATAATAGGATAGTGAATTAACTCATAAACTGTTCTTGTTATAAGTATAAAAATGCTGAATAACAATAAACGGTCTCTCCCGTGCAACCAGCATTGTCGTATTTTCTGTATATGTCATGCTTTTATTAATTTACTGAATCATTTGATTTGTTTACTGAGATACTTTTAAGTCCATTTTATTTTATGCTGACTTTATTTACTTAATGCATGTAACTGGTCTTATTGAGCAGGATTCATCAGTGCACAAAAATGAAAAAACAAAAAACTAAACGATCTGTCCAATTTTGAATCTGCTCTCTTACTGCTGAAGCTCAGCAGGACTGGATTCCCAGCATGTTTGTTGGGTCACAACCTCTCTTGAGTTCTCTGCCCAGGGGTCTCAACTCACATTTAGCATAGCACATATAATTCAGATCGCTTTAATGTATAGAGCAACTTTGGCAAAGAAATTATATTACACAATACAAATGCATCTGAAAGATTAAGGGTTTTAGAGATATCTCAGAAGTTGAGGCATTTAACTCATAAAACATATCTCAAAGCATTACTGTTATGCACCATAAAATTAATATCTGGTTTAGTGTGCTGGTCAGCGGTTTATAATAAGAACTATATGGTGTGAAGTGCAAAAAGCTTTACAAAAAGTATTCAGGAAGAAAAAGGAATGGAAAATATATTACTTCTCATGACCCTATACAAAATTTGAAGTCTCAGTCTAATATAGGTATATCTCAAAACAAGCTGGAAATGTAAGTGGCAGTTATAGAGATAGAAAAGAGGAAGTGTAAGTTCCATTTCACCTCCTTCATCTCTTTCTCTCTATCCCGATGATAAGTGCATCCTCTAGTGGCACAAATGAGTGTTTCACTCACTGGGACAAGTATAACCACAAAAAAGTGACTATGAGCAGTGTTGGGAAAGTTATACTTTAAAATGTAATGCGTTACAATATTGAGTTACTCCTTAAAAAAGTAATTCATTACTTTTTATGCGAAGTAATGTTACATTACATTTCTATTACTTCTTCTCATCTGGACTGAGCTTGCTTGTTTTTTTTAATAACCAAAAAGAAAAGTAAAATTTTTGGTAAATGTAAAGACCCCTTTCATACCAAAAGTGAAATGAATAAGCCTCGGCCTGAAGGAAATGCAAATTCACACCTGTACAGTAGAGGGCGCAGCTCAAACTAAATTCTGAAAAAAGTTCTGAATTACAGAAAAAATGGACGCAGGAGAAGAAAGTTCAAGAAAGAAACACAAATGTGATGTTCATCTAAAGTCATTTTAATAAACGCTTAATAAATAATGCTTGAATTGGATCATCAAAGGTCAGCAGCAGAGACATTGATTCATAAAGTGAGATTAAATGCAGAAAGTATAGGTGTTTAATTTAACATATACTCACCTAAAGGATTATTAGGAACTGTTAAATTTCTCATTAATGCAATTATCTAATCAACCAATCACATGGCAGTTGCTTCAATGCATTTAGGGTTGTGGTCCTGGTCAAGACAATCTCCTGAACTCCAAACTGAATGTCAGAATGGGAAAGAAAGATGATTTAAGCAATTTTGAGCGTGGCATGGTTGTTGGTGCCAGATAGGCCGGTCTGAGTATTTCACAATCTGCTCAGTTACTGGGATTTTCACGCACAAGCATTTCTAGGGTTTACAAAGAATGGTGTGAAAAGGGAAAAACATCCAGTATGCGGCAGTCCTGTGGGCGAAAATGCCTTGTTGATGCTAGAGGTCAGAGGAGAATGGGCCGACTGATTCAAGCTGATAGAAGAGCAACTTTGACTGAAATAACCACTCGTTACAACCGAGGTATGCAGCAAAGCATTTGTGAAGCCACAACATGCACAACCTTGAGGCGGATGGGCTACAACAGCAGAAGACCCCACCGGGTACCACTCATTTCCACTACAAATAGAAAAAAAAGGATACAATTTGCACAAGCTCACCAAAATTGGACAGTTGAAGACTGGAAAAATGTTGCCTGGTCTGATTAGTCTTGATTTCTGTTGAGACATTCAGATGGTAGAGTCAGAATTTGGCGTAAACAGAATGAGAACATGGATCCATCATGCCTTGTTACCACTGTGCAGGCTGGTGGTGGTGGTGTAATGGTGTGGGGGATGTTTTCTTGGCACACTTTAGGCCCCTTGGTGCCAATTGGGCATCGTTTAAATGCCACGGCCTACCTGAGCATTGCTTCTGACCATGTCCATCCCTTTATGACCACCATGTACCCATTCTCTGATGGCTACTTCCAGCAGGATAATGCACCATGTCACAAAGCTCGAATCATTTCAAATTGGTTTCTTGAACATGACAATGAGTTCACTGTACTAAAATGGCCCCCACAGTCACCAGATCTCAACCCAATAGAGCATCTTTGGGATGTGGTGGAACGGGAGCTTCGTGCCCTGGATGTGCATCCCACAAATCTCCATCAACTGCAAGATGCTATCCTATCAATATGGGCCAACATTTCTAAAGAATGCTTTCAGCACCTTGTTGAATCAATGCCACGTAGAATTAAGGCAGTTCTGAAGGCGAAATGGGGTCAAACACAGTATTAGTATGGTGTTCCTAATAATCCTTTAGGTGAGTGTATTTCATTATTGCAGGTTTGTGTAACACAATGCAGCTGTACCTTACTCACAATTTCCCTTAACAAAACAAAGTAACTTTACCTATTAATAAAAGTAATTCAGATATTTTGTTGTAAATTTAAAAGTAATGTGTTACTTCACTAGGTACTTGAAAAAGTAATCTGATTACGTAACTCATGTTATGTACCCCAACAGCTATGAGAGAATAGCACAGAAAAAAAAAAAAAAAAAAAAAACATCTATGCGCTTCTGAGAATAATCACACATGGACACAGTTGCACAGCAGCCTAAAGGTTTATTGAAATATTGAACTGAAATGTTAGAATATCAAGATGTTTTTACAGTGATAACATCCAAACTAGTAAATTTAGGCACAATGTAAAAGTTGTTGAAATGCACATAGTGCTTCACTTCTAGTCCTTCAGACTACTAAAGTGGAGATTTCTGACTGAAAAAGAAAAAGCTCTTTAAAGATTTGTATTGTAATTTATTAACAACAGACGCATTTGGATTTTTCTGTTTTCTTAAATTACATACACATTTATGTAAAATTATAGAAAAATCTGTAATTAAATATATAGCTCATTATATTAAAGGTTTATGTACATACTAACAATTTAACATTATTCTTTTAAAATAAATCGTATTCGTTTTATATTTACACTGTAAAAAAAAAAGAATTATTGTAAAGCTGTTTTATTGTAAAGATTGTAAAGCGGTCAAATGACTGAAAACAAAAACGTAAAATTAATCGATTCATTCAAATCAAGTGCAAAAATAATGATTTTACAGAAATTTTCATCAAAAGTTAGAAAAAACAATTTTATTATTATTATTTTATTATTACTGTTATTTAAAATGAGATATTTTACTTTTGTTTCATGGTCTTTGTTTGGCAGCCTTTTAGAGATCAATCATTAACAACAGTTCATTGAAGATAATGTTAGCTCATGAGATGATTCATGTATTAAGATTATAATGGGTAAGAAAAATATGTACTTTCTGTGGGGATTAGAGTGACCAGAGCAATAGCCATAGGGTGTTGGTATGTATGACAGGGCCATATAAGAAATCATTTTGCTATAAGGTGAAGGTAAACTTATGGTCTGTCTGTGTTCCTTAACTATGAAGCAGTCTTGTGTGCAGGGTGAAAAACAGGAACTGGAACGGGGTGACAAGGGCAAACGAAGTAGAAGTCATCTGATCAAGAATAGACTTCCTACATATTTTATGTATAAATATTAGGGTCGAGGGAGAGGCGAGCTGTTGCAGACTGCCTGAACATAAACCTCGCATTGGATTGTGTAATTAGGGATAGATGTGACCCAGAGCTCTGTATACTTTCTTCATCTGACTTAATTAATCATTATATGTTATACTATATTTTGTTTCTGCTCTCCTCATTTAACGAACACGCGGACTTGAGGAAATTGAAGCCAAGTCCAACATGATGCATTACAACTGTACATTGTACATTATACACACATTTACAAGTTGCATTTACAAGTTGCAAGAATGACTCCAAGAGATGAGTTAGTGCTGAAAGAGTTCTATTATTGGATGATTTTAATACTTTTTGAGGCCATTATATGACATGTAACACACAAAGTTAACTCATTTGAATGCATTACAGAACAGCTATTACAAAAAATATATTTCGGGTTTTAGTTTGAAGGACAGAATTCAGAAAAATCATCCTTTTGTATTTAGTATTTGAAACAACATAAAAAAAACACTACTAACGAAAATGATTTATGTAATTGAAACTTTTGTCACAAAACCTTATGGTTAGTGAGATTTACTCTTGAGACAATTAGGTCAATTGGCAACATGATTGGGTATAAAAAGAGCCTCTCAGAGTGGCAGTGTCTCTCAGAAGTCAAGATGGGCAGAGGATCACCAATTCCCCCAATGCTGCAGCCAAAAATAGTGGAGCGATATCAGAAAGGAGTTTCTCAGAGAAAGTTATCATCATCTACAGTGCATAATATCATCCAAAGATTCAGAGAATCTGGAACAATCTCTGTGCATAAGGGTCAAGGCTGGAAAACCATACTGGATGCCCGTGATCTTTGGGCCCTTAGACGGCACTGCATCACATACAGGAATGCTACTGTAATGGAAATCACAACATGGGCTCAGGAATACTTCCAGAAAACATTGTCGGTGAACACAATCCATCGTGCCATTCGCCGTTGCTGGCTAAAACTCTATAGGTCAAAAAAGAAGCCATATCTAAACATGATCCAGAAGCGTCATCAAGTTGTTCTCACCGCTCAGTTCAGAAGCCTACATCTCTGATGGTATGGGGTTGCATGAGTGCGTGTGGCATGGGCAGCTTACACATCTGGAAAGGCACCATCAATGCTGAAAGGTATATCCAAGTTCTAGAACAACATATGCTCCCATCCAGACGTCGTCTCTTTCAGGGAAGACCTTGCATTTTCCAACATGACAATGCCAGACCACACACTGCATCAATTACAACATCATGGCTGCGTAGAAGAAGGATCCGGGTACTGAAATGGCCAGCCTGCAGTCCAGATCTTTCACCCATAGAAAACATTTGGCGCATCATAAAGAGGAAGATGCGACAAAGATCTAAGACAGTTGAGCAACTAGAAGCCTGTATTAGACAAGAATGGGACAACATTCCTATTCCTAAACTTGAGCAGCTTGTCTCCTCAGTCCCCAGACATTTGCAGACTGTTATAAAAAGAAGAGGGGATGCCACACAGTGGGAAACATGGCCTTGTCCCAACTTTTTTGAGATGTGTTGATGCCATGAAATATCAACTTATTTTTCCCTTAAAATTATACATTTTCTCAGTTTAAACATTTGATATGTCATCTATGTTGTATTCTGAATAAAATATTGAAATTTGAAACTTCCACATCATTGCATTCTGTTTTTAGTCACCATTTGTACAGTGTCCCAACTTTTTTGGAATCAGGTTTGTAGACTCATTTGGGGTTTGCCAGATATCTCACAGCCACATGAGGGCGGCAGACATCCATTTCATCCCGAAAATCATTTTTTCCCTATTGTTGACATAATAATAATACTGCTAAATAAAATATTCTGTATTCTGTCTGGAGATGATGGTGGGGGTGTTACCTGCACATGCATGCACACATATATGTGATCATCTGTGTCACAAAAAAATCCCGAAGTAAAAACAACAGAAATACATTTTGGTAATGAAGTTTACACCAGAGCACTATTAGACAGTTTGCAGTTTACCGAAATGAGCTTGTATTTTTAAGCAACATACAGGAATTAATTTTCAGCACTTCAAATTAAGCTTTTGTGTTCATATTTTCTTCTCCTCATATTAACATTTTCTGGTGAATATCTGAGGGCTGCACTCTTCTTCATCACTGATCTTCAAGGCTGTTTGAAGACATCTGCAAGGCATTCATCATAACTTCGTGATACATACCTCATAACCCGCTATATTGGTAAATCTACACGATTTTTCATGTCAACAAAAAGGAAAAATCTGGCTTCGCTTGAGACTTCCCTGCCTTGCAGCATAGTTAATGATACACTCTCAGAAAAGAAAAAAAAAATAGGTACAGTGCTGTCACTGGGGCGGTACCCTGAGGTACAACAGTGAAAAGGTACATCTTTGTACCTTACTCACCCTAAAATGGTACATATTAGTACCTTAAAAGGTACAAATCAGTACTTTAAGAGTGCGTATTAGTACCTTAAAGGTACATATTAGTAGCTTTTCGGTTTTGTACCTTAGGGTACCGCCGCAGTGAGAGCAATGTACCTTTTTTTCTGACAGTGTATGCTAAAGCCGCTCGTTGACGTGATTGTTTACAAGGTAGTTTGTGACAGAAATACCAGCGATTTCAAACCGCGTATTTGAGTCTTTTTTCACTGTAGTTTTAAGGAGAAAATACTCAGCAATGGTGTTGACTTATAATTTTGCACGTCTAAACCGTGAAAGACCCAAATATAGAAAGAGAGAGAGAGAGAGAGAGAGAGAGAGAGAGAGAGAGAGAGAGCGAGAGAGAGAGAGAGAGAAAACCTGTAAAAAAAAATGTTTTTCCACCTTTCACATGTTGTTGCAGGAGGCCTCTAATGCAGAAATAAATGGGTTTTTATATTTTAGTAGGTTTTTAGGGCGATGTAATATTGCAACGTTGGGCCTGTTGGGTAGCAGAATTTCAGTGATTTCAATAAATGTAGAGATCATCTAAGGGTTCATTTGAAGGGTGTAATGATTATATTAGTAGCATATGTATACACTAATAATCACACAATATTAATAATTGGAAAAAAGTGAAAAATAATTTATTATTAAAAAAAAATTCAGATTGTATTTACAAAACATGATGAACTGAATGAAAACGTTGGCATTTATGTAATTTAGCTATGTTCATCATAGCCATATTCAGTTTGTCCCCCGAGAAGCAGAGATGGACATTGCACTTGCTGCAAAGTGTGTTGGTGTAGCCTTTACCACAGTGTCTGCAGCGTCCTCTATTTTCTTCATATCTTCTGACACAAACTTTCAGATATACTCCAGTGGTGTATTAAGGGAGACGGCATCATTAGTGATATGACCTGAAAAATCAATGTTTGGACTAATAAAATCAACCAGCGATACCTGTCACGGGGGATGGTCTGTGTTCCTGAGTGACTTGACTTTGTTGGCATGATGTCCGCATAATCATCAGACGGGTGGTCAATGGGTTGTTTATTTTACTTTTCCGGTTCACAGGTATCTCCACATTCATCTTCTTAACTTGAATCAGAATACATTTCAAAATCACTGTTCCCAATTTGGACGCCATCAATGACATCATACACTTTGTATACTCACCTAAAGGATTATTAGGAACTGTTCAATTTCTCATTAATGCAATTATCTAATCAACCCATGGCAGTTGCTTCAATGCATTTAGGGGTGTGGTCCTGGTCAAGACAATCTCCTGAACTCCAAACTGAATGTCAGAATGGGAAAGAAAGGTGATTTAAGCAATTTTGAGCGTGGCATGGTTGTTGGTGCCAGACGGGCCGGTCTGAGTATTTCACAATCTGCTCAGTTACTGGGATTTTCACGTACAACCATTTCTAGGTGTAACCCCTCCTGTTCGACCCACCTGCTCCAAGCGGGACTCAAACTCGGGTCCGCCAGCATGAGAGTTGGACGCTCTAACAAGGAGGCTAAAGGCTGCAACCTCTAGCATCAGATCTCTAGACCTCTTGAGATCAGAGGAGTGAGGTTTACTCGCACAGCAACTACTGGCTCGCCGCCGTTACATAGGGTTTACAAAGAATGGTGTGAAAAGGGAAAAACATCCAGTATGCGGCAGTCCTGTGGGTGAAAATGCCTTGTTGATGCTAGAGGTAAGAGGAGAATGGGCCGACTGATTCAAGCTGATAGAAGAGCAACTTTGACTGAAATAACCACTCGTTACAACCGAGGTATGCAGCAAAGCATTTGTGAAGCCACAACACGCATAACCTTAAGGCGGATGAGCTACAACAGCAGAAGACCCCACCGGGTACCACTCATCTCCACTACAAATAGGAAAAAGAGGCTACAATTTGCACAAGCTCACCAAAATTGGACAGTTGAAGACTGGAAAAATGTTGCCTGGTCTGATGAGTCTCGATTTCTGTTGAGACATTCAGATGGTAGAATTAGAATTTGGCGTAAACAGAATGAGAACATGGATCCATCATGCCTTGTTACCACTGTGCAGGCTGGTGGTGGTGGTGTAATGGTGTGGGGGATGTTTTTTCTTGGCACACTTTAGGCCCCTTAGTGCCAATTGGGCATCATTTAAATGCCACGGCCTACCTGAGCATTGCTTCTGACCATGTCCATCCCTTTATGACCACCATGTACCCATTCTCTGATGGCTACTTCCAGCAGGATAATGCACCATATCACAAAGCTTGAATCATTTCAAATTGGTTTCTTGAACATGACAATGAGTTCACTGTACTAAAATGGCCCCCACAGTCACCAGATCTCAACCCAATAGAGCATCTTTGGGGTGTGGTGGAACTGGAGCTTCGTACCCTAGATGTGCATCCCACAAAACTCCATCAACTGCAAGATGCTATCCTATCAATATGGGCCAACATTTCTAAAGAATGCTTTCAGCACCTTGTTGAATCAATGCCACGTAGAATTAAGGCAGTTCTGAAGGCGAAAGGGGGTCAAACACAGTATTAGTATGGTGTTCCTAATAATCCTTTAGGTGAGTGTAGATAATACGGTCTTTCCTGGCTGGTGGCATTCTGAAATAAACACTGGTTATTTTCCATATCCCAATGATGCTTACACATTTAAATAATTCACACATTCCACAGAATTCACACAATACAGTCTGGCTAGCTTAATGTGCCCTCTACTATCATGCTAATAGCACTATTACCCCCCACATTCCTCAACATTATCACCTGTCCCTCATGCAGGAAGCAGACATTTGGTCAAACAAAGCCCATAAAAGAATGTTTTATAAATAAGTCACAGATAGTTTCAAATATTGCTACACAAATACTTTCAAATTCTCAAAGAAATAATGTATTCCTTATTTCAACTTGAACTTATTTAATAATGTTGATTAAAACTCAAAATTGTAACAAAGATGACATTTTAAAACTTGTAATTGATCAAAAACATTGTTTCTATTAGTATTTACTTAACATGGAACAGGTGAGAAGTAAATTTAATTCATGCAATATGCAAGTTCATGGGCAAATTTTGCTAACCCTTTCACCCAGTGTTGTAAAATAACACACACACACACACACACACACACACACACACACACACACACACACACATATATATATATATTTTCTAAGACCACATTTACTCAACTAATAGGTTTACTATTGTTTAGTCTTGCAATGCTATTGGATGGAAGATTTTTTGAATAGGCCTGATATATATATATATACATACAGGTTTATTTTAGCAGAGCTAAAATTGATGTTGTAATATTACAACAGTGGGTTAAAGCATATTAAAAACACCACCTAGACAGCTAAACAACATAAAAAAATGTGATTTTCTTTAAAACTTTAAAACATGGTTAAAGTGTACTGCCGAATGTACTGACAAGCATTTATGGTAAACTAAAATAGACTTTAATGTAATTGGGTAACACTTTATATATACAGTGTACTACAAATTATAAATAACTTGCAGCTTACCCTAAACTAAAGCTAAGTACATGTAGTTAATTCAAATTACTCAAATTACTGTACAAATTACAGTAAAATGTATAATCACACTGTAACACCTTAAAAATAAAGTGTTACCATATGACACTTTGGGAAACACTTTATCTTACAGTGTCCATCACACATTTTACATGTAGTTACTAGTAATAACAGTCAGTTATGCACATGCAACTAACCAAACTAACTAAATCAAACCTTAACCCTAACCCTAATTATACATTAAGTACTGTAGGTAATTACTATTACTTATAATTACACTGTAACAAGGACACCGAAAAGTGTGACCGAAAATTACGTCATGTATTTGTATATTTGTCATATTTGTAATTACATGTTTTTAATGATGAAGATGCAGTTTCATTAAAGCATGACAGAATATTATTAAAACATGATTTAATATCATGTTAAAAAGTAAAACTTTTATTTGACAAAATTAAAATGTTAATTACGTGTGTTAATAAACATTATCATGATGCACATAAACAATTAAGTGCACTTCTTTTCACAAAGGGTACAGTCCTTTCCTCTAATAAAAGCTAACTCACTTTTATTAGAGGCTTGTTCTGTATGGGTAAAGTCTCAGAGATAACCCGAAGAATGCTGATAGAAGCATGTCATATCATGCTTAACATACTTCCTGACACAAATATATCATAACTGCCTGCTAGTTCTCATGGCTCTATGCATTCATTGCTGTCTTTGGAGAATAAAGGGTTATTATTTAAGTTATTATTTAAGTTTCTTCAACTGAAGTTCACTTTTAATTTTAGTGAAGTGCCTAAAATGTTTTCATGATTTCATTCTAAAATGTTGGACATTTCCTTCCTTTCTCTGGATGTTATTGTGTCATATACAATATTATAGCATTATATTTTATTTGTAATAAAATGGTTTTAGAATGTATATTGTTACTTAAATGGCTTGAGGTCAGGACTCCGTGCAGGCCAGTCAAGTTCCTCCACACCAAACTCGCTCATCCATGTCTTGTATGGACCTTGCTTTGTGCACTGGTGTGCAGTCATGTTGAAACAGCAAGGGGCCATCCCCAAACTGTTCCCACAAAGCTGGGAGCATGAAATTGTCCAAAATGTCTTGGTGTCCTGAAGCATTAAGAGTTCCTTTCACTGGAACTAAGGGGCCAAGCCCAACCCCTAAAAAAACAACCCCATACCATAATCCCCCCTCCACTAAACTTCACACTTGGCACAATGCAGTCAGGTAAGTACTGTTCTCCTGACAACCGCCAAACCCAGACTTGTCCATCGGATTGCCAGTCAGAGAAGTGTGATTCGTCACTCCAGAGAACACATCTCCACTGCTCTAGAGTCCAGTGGCAGCGTGATTTACACCACTGCATATGACGCTTTGCATTGCACTTGGTGATGTAAGGTTTGGATGCAGCTGCTCAGCCATGGAAACCCATTCCATGAAGCTCTCTACGCACTGTTCTTGAGCTAATCTAAAGGCCACATGAAGTTTGGAGGTCTGTAGTTATTGACTCTGCAGAAAGTTGGTGACTTCTGTGCACTGTGCGCCTCAGCATGCGCTGACCCCACTCTGTGATTTTACGTCGTCTACCACTTCGTGGCTGAGTTCGTGCTGTTCCCACTTTGTTATAATACTACTAACAGTTGACCGTGGAATATTTAGTAGTGAGGAAATTTCACGAATGGACTTATTGCACAGGTGGCAACCTAACGCGGTACCACGCTTGAATTCACTGAGCTCCTGAGAGCGACCCATTCTTTCACAAATGTTTGTAGAAGCAGTCTGCATGCTTGATTTTATACACCTGTGGCCATGGAAGTGATTGGAATACCTGAATTCAATGATTTGGAAGGGTGTCCCTATATTTTTGGCAATATAGTGTATTGCATGTAGTGGTTTATTTATATATATATATATCAAACTTTAAAATACAAATTATGCAAATTAGTTGCAAATTGATAATGAAAATATTATTATCATGAAATTGCATAACCTAGAATCAAACTTAGGATGCAGGAAAGTTCTCTAATTTCAAAATTCTGATGCTTCAATACAGGCTTGAATTTCTGTGTACATGTCTACCCAGTGTATGAGTGCCTGGTATGTGGGAATGTATGTGTTTGCATTCATACATTTTCTTTCCAATGGATCTTCTGTCTTTTCCTGTGCCCAGGGCAACAGTAGTGTCACAATGGTGCAAATGACGTGTCATCGCAGCTGCACTCCTCTCCCTTCAAAGTCCGCAAACACCTGAGGCCGGCTCTTTGTTTGATGTGGAAAAATCTGGCATTTTTTTCTGTCAGTTTGGGGAAATATTTCAAGGAGTTAGGCCAGTTTTCATACTTTAGAGGTATAGTGCTACTGAGAAGAATTTTTGATACAAAGCCAAAATTGTGCCACAGAGATCCACCTGAAAGAGAAGGAGCTATGATAGATTATGTACAGATCCTTGTGGACGAGGAACTGTTTTCACAGCTGCTGTTGCTGTATTAGTTGAATTCTATAATTCTATAATTGTAATTTACTTTAAAGAATTTTTAGGACACAATAACTCTGGAGTCTGTAGCAACAAGGTTGCTAAAACACTGTTAAGAGTGACTGGCATGAAAAGTGGCCAATTAACATGCTGTTTGCTTCCTGCTGACCACTAAAAATGTAGAGGACTTAAGTCCAACAAAAGGTACAAAAGAGATCCCAAATGTTGTATTGCTTCTGTAGTTTATTTTTAAGTTTGAAGGGTTTAAAAACAATTGTTGATGTATTATAAGTTGTCTTTTCATGTGAACATTTTTACATGAGTGGTGTAAATCAGCACTCTTTAACTCCAGTTTGCTCCTCTGAAAGATAATGTTTGTATCAAAGCTCCATAAAAGAAAGCATTTAAAGCATGCCATACACAGCCTATAGCTACCATATTTGTTAAATACAATATTTAAATACACTATATTGCCAAAAGTATTGGGACACCCCTCCAAATCATTACATTTAGGTGTTCCATGGCCACAGGTGTATAAAATCAAGCACATAGGCATGCAGACTTATTCTACAAACATGTGTGAAAGAATGGGTTGCTCTCAGGAGCTCAGTGAATTCAAGTGTGGTACTGTGATAGGTTGCCACCTGTGCAATAAGTCCGTTCGTGAAATTTACTCACTAAATATTCCACGGGCAACTGTTAGTGGTATTATAACAAAGTGGAAGCAAATGGGAACAACAGCAACTCAGCCACGAAGTGGTAGGCCCCGTAAAATTACAGAGCAGAAGTCGCCAACTTTCTTCAGTCAATAGCTACAGGACTCCAAACTGTGTGTGGCCTTCAGATTAGCTCAAGAACAGTGCATAGAGAGATTCATGGAATGGGTTTCCATGGCTGAGCAGCTACATCCAAGCCTTACATCACCAAGTGCAATGCAAAGTGTCGGTTGGAGTGGTGTACAGTATACCTTCCTGAAATTGAGTCCTCGCACCTTTTCATTTGTACCACACCCTGACAGAGTTAGAGCGGAGACTGAGAGCCAGGCCTTCTCGTCCAACAACAGTTCCTGATCTCACAAATGCACTTCTAGGAGAATGGTCAAAAATTCCCTAAACCTTGTGGAAAGCCTTCCCAGAAGAGTTGAAGCTGTTATAGATGCAACGGTTGTTTAATACTCCATATTAAACCCTACGGATTAAGAATGGGATGTCAAGTTCATGTGCATGTAAAGGCAGATGTCCCAAAATATTAATATTAATAAGTGTATATTAATATAAGATCATATAAATGGTCACAGGACAAATAAACATGCAAGCAGTCACATTCGTGACCACTGGGAGAACACAATCTAAATGTTCTGTTATTGGCTAATTCATCAAATCAATAATTTCAATAATTAATACAGTTGCCTTTACATTGTTTGCCATTTCCTGTTTCTGTGCAATGGACACATTGTGTACAATTGTCCCAAGAATAAAGCACATAGAGTATTTACAGCATTTTTTTGTACAGCACTGATCTTGGTGCCAGGACAACTGTCTCTCACTGAATGTTGGCAAGACCAAAGAAATGATTGTGGACTTCAGGAAGAGACAGCAACGGACATACTCCCCCCTCATGATCAGCGGGTCACCAGTAGAGAGAGTGAGCAGCTTCAAGTACCTGGGTGTAAACATCTCCGAGGACCTGACCTGGACTGCTCACATTCAGACACAGGTGAAAAAAGCCAGGCAAAGACTGTACCACCGGCGCCAGCTGAGGAAATTCAGGGTTTCACCAGCTATCCTGAAAACTTTCTATTTAGGGGCGACAGAAAGTGTATTAACTCAGTGCATCACAGCGTGGTATGGGAACAGCACCAGTCATGACTGCAAAGCCCTGCCAAGAGTCGTGCGCTTATCCGAGCGTATCTCAGGGTCAGCTCTCCCGTCTCTGCAGGACGTCTACACCAAACGCTGCAAAGGTAGAGCTACTAAGATCATCAAGGACTCTAATCACCCTGCAAACCCTCATTTCACGCTGCTGCCATCTGGTAAGCGCTTCCGAAGCCTGATGGCCAAAACTGAGAGACTCAGGAGGAGCTTCTTCCCCCAGGCCATCAGACTCCTGAACTCAGTCACTTAACATCACGTGACCATCGATATACTGACATTGCACTTTCTGTTCTCGTTGTTACTGTGTAACAACCTGTTATAAACCTGTTTGCACATTATACTCTTTATACATTTGTTAACCACATATTTATAAGTCTACAGTTTACTCACTGCACAGTTTATTCCACTTCTTTATTCTTATTTTTTTTTTTTTACTTTTTCTTTGACTTTTTACTTGATTATTTATAATTCTACAGATATATATATATATATATATATATATATATATATATATATATATATATATATATATATATATATATATATATATATATATATATATTTATTTTACTACTTTTTTTTTATCCTATTTCTATTATAATTTCCTCCTTGTGTTTTTAACTGTGAATTTGCACTGTCTATTGAGCGGACCTGTTTACATTTCACTGCCGGTTGTATATTCTGTATATAACTGTGTATGTGACAAATAAAACTCTTGAATCTTGAATCTTTAGAAGTAACATCACATGATCTCACTAAGTTAACATTAAATGAGTAGGCCAGAGGGGAAGCATGATTCTGAAAACATTATATCTGACGCAATAGCAACGTAGCATGCGCTAATCCTTGTCAGTCGGTCAGAGTGCTTATTGTACCGAAAACACTGCCTCCGGGCTGCTGCGAAGCCCCGTGGCCACGCCCACGCTCGAGACTCCGCCCCCTCCGCTTGAGCCTCGACTGTTAACGGAACTGTATTGTTTAATGTTACCATCGTTCATTGCTTGACTGAACTATCTGATCTGGAGACTTTATCTGATCGCCACAGCGAAAGGCCTGGACGCACGGTGCGCACTGTGAAATAACCCAAGGTAATGTACTTAACCGTAAGGCTTTTCGTTGTTGTTCTCGAAAGCGTATTAATCGATTATCTCCGATTGTCAGCTTGTTAGGCTCCGACTGCAGTGATGTCGTGCATAGAGTAAAGGGAAGCTGCCTTTCATCCCATTCCTTCTCCCGTGACTCCAGCCTGTTATAAACTTGTAATTGCAACTGCGCAGGGCAACGAGACATTAAACGTTTAAAGATATAGGCCTACATATAATATAGACATGGACATATATTCATCAGGGGGGATGAAACACTATAAACCGTATGGACGGCTAATAAATACATGATTCGTTGTGTTTCAACATGCACGCTTTAGTATGATAGTCATTTAGTCCGCTATGTGTGTTGCATAACTTCTCCCAGACTAAAATCATGACTGTGACGTGACTACAGTTTTTTTATTTTTATTAACTACCATCAAGTTTTATGATAATAGTTAGGCAATTCGATTACTTAATTAGTAAATATTCGTTACTATCACCTACAGTAATAATAATAATAATAATTGTTATTATTATTTTGGTTGCACTTTAACTCTAGGTAAGTACAGTGTATTTACATAAGAAAGTACTGAGTAATATAAAGTAATTATATGAGTTAAGGTTAAGTTTAGGGGTAGGTTCAGGATTAGTGCCTAATTATTACCCAGTTATTATAATTGCTTTTATTATAAACAGGACTGTAAAATAAAGTGCTACCGTTATTTTAGTAGTTAATAATATTAGTACAATAATAATATTATTGTTAATTTAGTAGTATATTTTATTTTGATTATTTATTATATGTGACCCTGGACCACAAAACCAGTCATAAGAGTACATTTTTGAAATTGAGATAAATCATCTGAAAGCTGAATAAATAAACTTTCCAGTGATGTTTGTTATGATATTTGGCCGAGATACAATGATTTGAAAATCTGGAATCTGAGGGTGAAAAAAATCGAAATATTGAGAAAATCACCTTTAAAGTTGTCCAAATGAAGTCCTTAGCAATGCATATTACTACTAATAATACATTTTTTATATATTTACGGTAGGAAATGGAACATGATCTTTACTTAATATCCTAATGATTCTTGGCATAAAAGAAAAATCGATCATTTTGACCCATACAGTGTATTGCTGGCTATTGCCACAGACTTATGACTGGTTTTGTGCTCCAGGGTCACAATTTAGACTATTAAATTATCAAAATAGCTAATAATAATAATAATAATAACAGTTATTTAATCAAAGTTGTGTCAAAGTTACAGACTGCAATGATAAGCTCATTGCACTTTCTCAACCACTTTGAATTGAATTGCGCATGAAAATCTGAAAACTGAAAAATTACAGAAATTACAAGTTAAAATCATTAAAATAGAATAGATGTTATGGGATGATTTTGAAAACATTTTTAAAGTTCAGAGACAGCTGTGTCGTAATTAGGTCATGAGCTGTCATCTGATTTCTGATATTATGCAGCAGTTTTGGAAAGATGTGTTTGTTCTATCATTC
Source organism: Paracanthobrama guichenoti (assembly GCA_018749465.1). Lineage (NCBI taxonomy): Eukaryota > Metazoa > Chordata > Actinopteri > Cypriniformes > Gobionidae > Paracanthobrama > Paracanthobrama guichenoti. The sequence goes on along the minus strand of CM031963.1, from coordinate 20,208,617 downwards.
ACTTTTCAAGGGCTCAGCTGTCAATCCATTATAGATATTATACTTGGCTCTTACTTATAATATATTAGATCATTGCGTGAAGTTTACCTAAATGTGACAGAAGTGTAACCAGAGTGAAATGAATGACTTCCCCTTTCACAGTATGTCTCGAGAGCAGAAAGCAGTGGAGCGTGCCAGGAAGGCCTTCCTCACCGGCCGGAGCAAATCACTGGAGTACCGCATCGCACAGCTAAAAAACCTGCTGCGCTTTGTCAGAGAACGACAGAAGGACATCGCAGAGGGCCTCAAAAAGGATCTCAGAAGGGTTGGTGACCCGTTCACTTGTGTATTGTCCAGTTCTAAACCCTGTTTGCTTACGTGATCTGTGCTTTATATATCTGGCGACAGAGTGAGTTTGGAACTCCTTTGTATGAGACTCTGGGTCTGGAGAGTGAGATTAACCTGGCTGTGAGAAATCTGAAAGATTGGGCAGCTCCTCGACCTGTGAGCAAGAGCATGATGACCATCTCAGACCAGGTCTATATCCAGCCTGAGCCCCTGGGAGTAGTGCTGGTCATTGGGGCCTGGAACTACCCCTGGGCAGTCACCATCGGGCCCCTCATAGGAGCTATAGCAGCAGGTAATCAAGGTGTATTGAGGGACCATGGGAATCGATTCACTAAGGTGCAGTAAGCGTTTTCTGAGAAACACTGTTGAAAGTGGATCGGACTGAGCACCACAACACACTTGTAGCCAATCAGCAGTAAGGGTGTGTACTCATTAGGGGGAGGTGCCTGTGTTGCATAGTGTGTTTGTGAATTTGGGGGCAGAGCTATAAAGGTAGGGGTGCGAATCGATCCTTTTGAGTAAGGCTGTGTTTGTTTTGGTGATTTGAAATATCAACAGCATTTCTCATAAATTGCTTACTGCACCTTTAAAAAGTGCAAAATATGATGATGAGAGCTTAACTGATTTTTTTTTATGTAGCCTATTATCTATGTATTATAAATTGCATATATCCAGAGGCCTTGTATGATATTATCAGCATAACAACCCATTTGCTTTTAAAGGGGTTTTATGTAAGAGTTTTCATGTCTTAAAGGGATAGTTCACTCAAAAATGAAAATTAGCCCATGATTTACTCACCCTCAAGTCATCCTAGGTGTATATGACGTTCTTCTTTCAGACGAATACAATCAGAGTTATATTAAAAAGTCCTGGCTCTTCCAAGCTTTATAATGGCAGTAATTGTTGCTCTGTTTTTGAAATCCATAAAAAAATGCATCTGTCCATCAAATAAAGTGCTCCACACAGCTCTGGGGGGTTAATAAAGGCCTTCTGAAGCCAATCGATGTGTTTGTGTAAGAAAAGTATCCATATTTAAAACTTCTCGCAGTTCAAGATGCTTACGCAACGTCTGACGAGCGTAACTGGTAGCGTAAGCATTTTGAACTGCAGAGGCACTTTCAACACTTTTACCATAAACTGAATACGGAAGCGATCGACTGAAACTTTACAAAGTTTTTAAATATGGATACATTTCTTACACAAACGCATCGATTGGCTTCAGAAGGTCTTTATTAACCCCCCAGAGCCATGTGAAGCATGTTATTTGACGGACAGATGCATTTTTATGGACTTCAAAAACAGAACAACAATCACTGCCGTTATAAAGCTAGGAAGAGCCAGGACTTTTTTAATATAACTCTGATTTTATTCGTCTGAAAGAAGAATGTCATATACACCTAGGATGACTTGAGGGTGAGTAAATCATGGGCTAATTTTAATTTTTGGGTGAACTAACCCTTTAATCTTTTTTTATGTGTGCCCCACCCACTTTAAAACATTATATAAGGCATTTGTCAGAAGAATCATTTTTTCCGATTGATTGATTTATGATTTATTATCATCTCCTCAGTGTTTATAGTGTAGACAGGATAAAAACATCTCAGTAACATGAATAAAGAGCACATATAAGGAATATCATGTTACACTGTACTTTGTCCTACTGTTGTGACACTGCCCTGTGCTAATAGACCAAAGTACAATACTGTCCCTTTCCCTTAGTTATTATCAACAATATCAGCACTTGCAAAAAGAACCCCAGGAATACTTTAGATTTTAAAACTCTGAAGTGTTTAATGTTGTGTTTAAAGTTACACCATTATTACAGATCATATTTTTATATTCTATAATTTATATAGATCGGTGGGTGTTACTAGTAAGTTTACATGTGGAGATGCCTGTCAATATTAAATTTTTTAAAATATTGTCATATTACAATGAATACTATGTTATTTGGCAGGTAATGCAGTTGTGATCAAGCCATCTGAAGTCAGTTCTCACACTTCCAAAGTAATGGAGGATCTCTTACCACTGTACTTGGACAAAGTAAGATACATTTCTGTATAAACACAAATTGGTTTATTAAACTAACCAAATAAAAAGGATAGCAACTTTAACTATACATTTGAATTATATATTCACACTGATGGTTCTGATCTCAGGAGTTGTACCCTGTTGTCACCGGTGGGGTGACAGAGACCCAGGAGCTGCTCAAGCAGAGGTTTGATCACATCTTCTACACTGGAAACGGCACAGTGGCTAAAATCATCATGGAGGCTGCTGCGAAACACTTAAGCCCGACCACTCTGGAGCTGGGCGGAAAGAGCCCGTGCTACATCGACAAGAACTGTGACATCGCCGTCGCCTGCCGGTCAGTCCATTCACAATAGAGTGCAACAGTCAGGCTCCGGAAGTACAAACTTCATTCCAATTCTCCATAGGGAAATTGGTTTTAAACGACAACTTATAAACCTTTAAAGACAGTTTCATTGTGAGCTACGAGAATGTTAATCAATAGTATTTGCTTCTGTTGAAGCTGTTAGCATGCATTATTTCAACTTAGTTTTAAAATAATCGTTTTTAACTCTTTTCTTGCCATTGACATCATTTTCTGGCTTTCCATGTTTTCACTGTTGTACGGTAGGGGGCGCTATTACGCATCTTCTGAAAGAGTACTGAATCTCCTGATCAAAGCAATGGTAAAGAAGAAGCAGAATCAAGAGATATCATATGTAAGCAGATGCGTATGTAAAATAACGTTATCATCAACATTAAACATCATATGAATCAAAACTTCCTAATGTTACTGAATGAAATGTGGACCCAGGACGAGCTAGGACTGCAAGCATTAGGGGTGTTGATGGACTCGATATACTCCATCTGTGTTTTGATCACTGTTCTGAATCTGATCTGGAAAAAAAAAATGTATGAAGCTAAAATAAAAAGCAGGGGGTCTGTTCTTTAATATATTGCATGTTCAGCTATTCAAATAACAAAATATTCTGGGGGCCATGACATATTTGGTCAATAACGCTGGCAGTGTCTGGCAACTAAAAAAAAAAAAAAGAAAACACTGATGGGGAAAGAGTTAACAGCTAAATCTGTGGTGAAGAACTACATTACCCATGATGCTATACAGAAAATTACACCAATCAGAGAGTTCAAACAAGTAAAACGCACCAAAAGATCTCTTTAGCTCCGCCCATTCTTATGATGCGCCGCAAATGACCTAATCAAATCGGTCTCCCTACACTCTCAATGCTATAATCAACATTTTAAACAAGCAGTTTTATATTTTTCCATCATTTTTAATTTGTTCCCAATGCTTCATGGGATTGTAGTTCATTCTTTCACTAAAGATGTTAAGTACACAACAGTATTTTTGTCTGATTTTCGAATACCATTTGCTTCAAATCAAAGTTTGTAATGTTATGATTCACCTCGTAGCTGATTGGCTTGGTTCATTGGTTTTGTAACCCCTATGGGAGAAATTAATAGAAAAAAATACTGGTAAATACTGCAACCAATGCCGGTGAAAAAGTGGACGGCCACTAATGCACTATGAATTTTTTTTTTGTGCGCAGTGAATCTGTGTAATGTTTTTTGAATACATGTTCTCTGTGTCATTACAGGCGTATTGCATGGGGGAAGTATTCAAACTGTGGTCAGACCTGCATTGCTCCGGACTACATACTGTGTGACCCCAGTATGCAAGACAGAGTGATTGAAGAGATCAAGAAGAATATTAAAGTATGTAGGTTAATTTGTAAATGACAGTTTGTATAATGTTAATTTATATTGATACATTTCTGCACAGTTATCATTTTCACATCCAGCGCCACGTTGTTTAAATAGCAAATGCACTCATGCCCATCTGTTCGCCCATGGAGGTGCTGGTCTGAAAACGAGGTGTTTTTAGGCGCATTGTTGGCACACTGCTATTTTGAGGCAACTGAAAGCGACTGCACCATTGACCAACAAAAAAAGGTCTAAAGTCTAAAGTCAATAGCACAGTATTTTTTGTGTTATTTAAAGGGCGTGTTAGTAATGTTTGCCTATAGGCGGTTGCACAACGCACGTACACTCTGCATATTACACACACGTGCAGCAGCACACAAACATTTTTAAATATTAAAAATAAAAGGCTTCCTCTCTGAAGAAGCGTTCAGTCTTTCCGCTCACAAATTCCGCCATGTAAATAGCAAATCCGCCATGGTGCAAGTGCATCTGGCTTTTAAGGGGAATAGGAGATGAGACTCTGATTGGTTTATTGCACGTTATGCCCAAAACACACCCATGGCTCATTAAGAGACTAGGTACAACCCTTTTGGGCCATACGCCTGGTGCACCAACCGTTTTTTCTGTCGTTAAACTAGCAAAAGTGGATTGGGACACGCCCTAAGTGCTTCAGACCATGCGTTCAGATCGTTAAAATAGGGCCCTAAATGTCATTAAAAAAGATTTTATAGTTAGTTCATGATACCTAATGTATTAACTATCATTAAAATATAGAATCTTATTGTAAAGGGTTACCATAAATTCTATTGATTTAGAAGGCTAATAATGAAAAGTTTGATGTATGATTACTAGTATATAAAAAGACATTATATATATATACGAAATTTGTGAAGTCTAAATAAAAGGTGCAAATAAAAATTTATTTATTATATGAATATAAGGCTTTTTTTTAGACTTCACTATTTAACATTCTACAAATATAAAATTTAAAATGAGCTAATACATACTTTCATTTGCAATAATCAGGAATTCTATACTGAAGACCCCCAAAATTGTCTGGATTACGGACGCATCATCAATCAGCGCCACTTCAAAAGACTGATGTCATTGATGGAGGGCAGCACCATCGCTGTGGGGGGTGAAAACGACGAGTCGGAGTACTACATTGGTATACTTTAGCTGCATTGCTAATGCTAAGTCACTACAAGCATTTTCAGAAGATAGTGAAACCGACTGATTTTTTAATCATAGTGTAAACACATTTATAACTATTTGTTCCCTTTCAGTCGGTCATGTTCGACGTACGTCGGAACTGACCAACGAATTGGGATCTGTTTTCAGAGACCAATCTACTTTGAGTGATTAAAAACAAGCCAATCGACATTGGCATGCGGTTCACGCATTCCATGCACAGCCCCGCAGCGCGGGTATAAATACAGAAGTGGAAGTACCGCATATCGCTTTTAACTTCGGAGCTGAACAGTTTGCTGTATCAAGCTGTTTCTACGAAGAGTGTTTAGATGAGTCTTGTGGAGGATCGCTCTCTTACCTGGGTGTTGGTGTGACGGCACGAGCCACGAGCTGCTGCAACATACACTTGTTCCTGTGTTGGTTGGCTGGGGGTTTCCATTCTTTGAGTGCTCACACGCAGGCTTGCAATCGGACTGCTGTGAGCCGCGGCCATCTCCCTGAGTGCTTCAGCACTTCTAAAAGAGCATTTCCTTCTAAAAGAGCAACACGGTTTGACCCTGCGTCTTTTTCAAGATGTCATTCAAACCGTGTGTTTCGCGGTTGTTTCCTGTCCTCATTTGACGGCCACGATCTCTCTCGCACATAAACGTGAGATTGCGTTCGTGGGTGATTCATACTCTCTCAGGAGAGTGTGATCACATCGGCACGCGGTTCATTTCACCTTTCTCGTAAGGGCTTAAGTGTTCAGCGCGCCGTGTGCCGTCGAGCGGCCGGCTGACAGCATGGGTTGTCACAGCAACCCAGCGCGTCACTCAGCGCTCTAGATGCGCAGTCGAGACTATGAAACCTCAAAACGGGGTTGAGTCCCTTTGCCTATTCCCCGATCTAGTTCCTTTTCTGGTGCACCAGAAAAGGGCTACTTCAGCTAATAAACCTTGGTGACCTGAGGGTTACAGTGGGGTTTCCCCGCCGGGTACTTGCCTTTCTCATAAGGGCTTGAGCGTTCAGCGCGCCGTGTGCCGTTCTGATGGCCACACTCACTGTTTCACATGCCTGCTGGTAGCTTACAGATGGGATTGCTGCTTCTTAAAAAAAATAAAAAAATATAAGTGTTTAAAAAACCTAGCGTTTCATTTGGGGCTCTGGCAGAGGACAGATGTCAATTGCTGCATCGGAGAGAGGGAAATATGGAACACCAAAAGGGCCATAATCTGTATAAGTGTTTTCCCTCTCTCGCTACCCTCTGTCCTGCATGCACGAGGGTAGTCCTGCCCTGACGACCAGCTGCTGCCTCCACCCAGTCGTCGGTCGCAACGCCTCTGCCTGCTTGTCGCCGATGGCGTCCCCTTGCATCCGCCTCTGCCCCTGCCAAAGCCAAGCAGCAGCCTCAACCCGGGCAGCAGGTGGCCGGGCGCAAGGGATGCACCCAACCCGTCCAGGGTCCTGTGAAGTCCGCTGGCAAGCGCAAGGGCAAGCGACCCTGAAATGGGTGGACCAGTGAGAAGGCGATCTGCTCTTGGGGAGGCGGTGTCCGCACCCCTCCCTCCCCCAGACGAGGACTGGGGGGAGACTAGGTTTTGGTCCTGCCACTGGCTCTCTGGAGTCCAGCGGTACCCACATTCTCAATAAAAGAGCAGTTTCCTCCCTCCCTGGGCCCCGAGAGGGTCAGGTTGGCAGTGTGTGATGCCCCCGGGCCTTGCCACTCCTTTCCTCCCCTCTCCTCCTCGCCAAGGGTCAGCAGAGTGGGCACTGAGAACGCCACCAGGCCTTCTCACCCACACTCTGCCCTACCTTGGAATGCTCAGACAACACTCCGGGCCGCCTCCGGGCCTCCCGAGTCGGGTCCGAGTATTCCACCTCGCTGCCCCACCCCGAGTATGTCTGTGGTGCTGTTGGTCCCGCTTGTTTAGTCCCTGGGGGCCTGGCTAGAGCTCCCCAGGCTGTCTCGCTGGCTCATCCATACCTTCAGACTCGGCTACGCGATTCAGTTCGCTTGCCATCCTCCCAAGTTCAAGGGCATCCTCTTCACCTCTATTCGGAGCAGTGATGCCCATGTCTTGCGGTCAGAGATCGAAAGTCCTACTGGCGAAGGGTGCGATCGAGCCGGTTCCTCCAGCCGATATGAAGTCAGGGTTCTACAGCCCCTACTTCATTGTACCCAAGAAAGGGGGTGGGTTAAGACCAATCTTGGACCTGCATGTCCTGAATCGGGCCCTGCACAAGCTCCCGTTCAGAATGTTGATGCAGAAACGCATTTTCGAATGCATCCGTCCCCAAGATTGCGGCCGTTGCGTACATCAACCGTCAGGGTGGTCTACGCTCCTGTTGCATGCTCCGACTCGCCCGCCATCTCCTCCTTTGGAGTCAGAAACATCTGAGGTCGCTTCGCTCCATCCACATCCCAGGTGTGCTCAACCTGCCATGAGAGCTCATCGGCTGTCCGTCGACACCTCCGGGAGAGTGGTGACTCCATCCCCAGGTGGTCCAGCTGATATGGGATATGGGCCCCGGGACCTATGCAAATATGCGTTTCCCCCAGTGAGCCTTCTCACACAGACTCTGTGCAAAGTCAGGGAGGAAGGGGAGCAGGTCTTGCTAGTTGCGCCCTACTGGCCCAACCTGGCCTCCTCGCGACAACACCTCCCTGGCCCATTCCTCTGAGGAAGGACCTACTTTTTCAGGGACAGGACACACTATGGCACCCGCGTCCAGACGACTGGAAACTCCATGTCTAGTCCCTGGGTGGGACGCGAAGGTTCTAGGTGGCCTACCACAGGCAGTGGTAGACACCATCACTTCTGCTAGAGCCCCCTCTACGAGGTGCCTCTATGTGTTGAAGTGGAACCTGTTTGTTGAGTGGTGTTCTTCCCACCGCGAAGACCCCTGAAGGTGTTCGGTTAGTGTCGTACTCTCTTTTCTGTAAGACAGGTTGGAGCGAAGGCCGTCTCCCTCCACCCTCAAAGTGTACGTCTCTGCAACAGCGGCATATCACGACGCAGTTGACGGTAAGTCCTTAAGGAAGCACAACCTAATCGTCAAGTTCCTCAGAGGTGCGAGGAGGCTAAATCCTCCTCGTCCAAACTCGGTACCCTCTTGGGACTTAGCTCTGGTGCTCAGAGCACTCCAGAGCCCTCCCTTTGAGCCTTTGCAGTCCATTTGAGTTAAAGATCATTGGCCTCCATCAAGAGGGTAGGGGACCTGCACGCACTTTTGGTCGGCGAATTGTGCCTAGAATTCGGGCCAGGTAACTCTCACGTCGTCCTGAGACCCCGACCCGGATACGTGCCCAAGGTTCCAACCACTCCTTTCCAAGATCAGGTGGTGAACCTGCAAGCGCTGCCTTCGGAGGAGGCAGACCCAGCCTTAGCTTTGCTCTGTCCCATCCGTGCTCTCCGCGCCAACGTTGGCCAAACTCAAAGCTTTAGGACCTCAGAACAGCTCTTCATCTGTTACGGAGACCAGCAGAAGGGAAAGGAGTCTCCAAGCAGAGGTTATCCCACTGGATAGTGGATGCTATTGTCTTGGTGTACCAGTCCCAAGACATGCTTTGCCTGTTCGGGTTGCGAGCACATTCGACTAGGAGTGTGGCTTCCTCCTGGGCGTTGGCTCAAGGCACCTCGCTGACAGATATATGTAGAGCTGTGGGCTGGGCGACACCTAACACGTTTGCTAGATTCTATAGCCTCCGTGTAGAGCCGGTATCTTCCCGTGTACTCGCCCCCAGTGGCCAGTAGCACTAAGGGCCCATTCTAGTGTCGGCTTGCAACGCCATTCCCGCCACCCTGGGCCAGATACGTGCATCTATTGTCTCCAGTTGTGTTCCCCAGAAATGGCTAACCCTGTCGAGCTCCTCCGTCACCCTTTCGGTGTCAGACGTTGCGGCCGTCTGACGCCAGGCCTGCACCCGTATGCTTATGGAACGTGTGTGTAGGCTGGGTATCCATATGTAGTGGTTCCCACGGCAACCCCATATGTGTATTCTCCACAGTACCAGCTACCCTACTCGGCTAGCCCCGTGTCTTTCCCTTGATAGAGCCTGCTCTGTCATCTCTGGAGGTGTTCTTTCCCCCCTGGGACCAGGTTGGAACCACCCCAGAGACTGCCATATGTTGCACTACCCTGCTAGGTTAGTCCTTATGTGTAATCTGACACCTCTCCTTCCATTGAAGGACGTGGCTCCGCGGCGCTCCATCTCCGCGAGATGGGCACACTTTCCCAGCGTTATCCAATAGTCACTCTAAGTGGGTCTTGCAGGAACAGCAGTGACTGTCCTTCCCTGCCGGGAGCCCCGACTCCCACTCCGACATGGAAGGGCCAGCATCCCTGGCGTGTTGGTAGGGATCCCAATTCGTTGGTCAGTTCCGGCGTACATCAAACGTGACCAACTGAAAGGGAACGTCTCGGTTACGTATGTAACCCTCGTTCCCTAAAGAAGGGAACGGAGACGTACGTCCCGTCGCCAGGTGCTGTGCTTCAGCTAAAGGCCGAGTCACTTGTCTCGTAACCGAGATGTTATCCACCTTATTTTTAACGGCTGCCGGTGTCATCCGCTTCCGTTTATTGACATTTATTGACAAAAACTGCTGCTTTATATTGCGAACTGTATTTGTTATCATATTTGAATGAATTATCATAATCATAAACTAACTCACTGATTTGTAGCAGAAATAGTTTTACTGTTTACTTCACTTTATTATTCTTCTAGTTATCTTCCTATAGCGGCTAATGAATCAGAAGTCTTGCACATTCACAGAAAATTGCTCACTTCCATGTTACAGAATAAAGTGTTTCTTCAACATGCATCTCTTCACAGCTCCAACAGTTTTAAGGGACGTGAAGCCGGATGCCAAGGTGATGCAGGAGGAGATCTTCGGGCCTCTGTTGCCCGTCTTGACAGTGAGCGGTGCAGATGAAGCCATCAAATTCATCAACCAGAGAGAGAAACCCCTTGCCTTGTACATCTTCTCTTCAGACAACAAGGTTTAAACTGATAACCCATTTGTGATATAGAGAAAACATTTTTTTTTACTTGAGACAATTGTACATATCTGTCCTTTCATTACAGCTGATCAAGCGTATGATTGCAGAGACCTCTAGTGGTGGAGTGTTGGCCAATGACTGTTTGATGCACTTCTCAGTAAGCTCTTTGCCTTTTGGTGGAGTTGGTGAGTTCTTTTTTAAGTCAACTTCTTTTCTTTTTTTTTCTGAGAATTAAAGATATATCTCTGAAAGAAGCTGCAGAAGCTTGCATGTCATGTGATGTGTGGACTGTACTGTAGCTCAGCTCTTTGACTCCCCCTGCAGGTAACAGTGGGATGGGCCGCTATCATGGCAAGTATGGCTTTGACCACTTGAGCCACTTGCGTGGCTGTCTAATCAAACAGCTGAAGATGGAGGGAGTGAATAAGATGCGTTATCCACCACATACAGCAGATAGGCTGGCCTGGGCACGCTTTTTCATCCTCAAACACGTCGACTTTGGCAGTCTGGTCCGCATGGCTCTGCTGGCTGTGTTGGCGGTCTTTGTTGCAGTGATTTTACAGGTAACAGACCATCATGTGAAATAAAAATTTTAAAATTATCATCATAGATTTTCATTTTAGTCATATTATATATATGTATATTTATTATTTTATAGATTTGTCTTTATAATATTTATTTATATTATATTTATTTATATTTATTTATTCAAATTAAGTATACAATCATAAAAGTTATTTTTATATAAAAGTATAATTTTTGTTTTTTATATATACACTCACCTAAAGGATTATTGGGAACACCTGTTCAATTTCTCATTAATGCAATTATCTAATCAACCAATCACATGGCAGTTGCTTCAATGCATTTAGGGGTGTGGTCCTGGTCAAGACAATCTCCTGAACTCCAAACTGAATGTCAGAATGGGAAAGAAAGGTGATTTAAGCAATTTTGAGCGTGGCATGGTTGTTGGTGCCAGACGGGCCGGCCTGAGTATTTCACAATCTGCTCAGTTACTGGGATTTTCACACACAACCATTTCTAGGGTTTACAAAGAATGGTGTGAAAAAGGAAAAATCATCCAGTATGCAGTCCTGTGGGCGAAAATGCCTTGTTGATGCTGGAGGTCAGAGGAGAATGGGCCGACTGATTCAAGCTCATAGAAGAGCAACTTTGACTGAAATAACCACTTGTTACAACCGAGGTATGCAGCAAAGCATTTGTGAAGCCACAACACGCACAACCTTGAGGCAGATGGGCTACAACAGCAGAATACCCCACCGGGTACCACTCATCTCCACTACAAATAGGAAAAAGAGGCTACAATTTGCACAAGCTCACCAAAATTGGACAGTTGAAGACTGGAAAAATGTTGCCTGGTCTGATGAGTCTTGATTTCTGTTGAGACATTCAGATGGTAGAGTCAGAATTTGGCGTAAACAGAATGACAACATGGATCCATCATGCCTTGTTACCACTGTGCAGGCTGGTGGTGGTGGTGTAATGGTGTGGGGGATGTTTTCTTGGCACACTTTAGGCCCCTTAGTGCCAATTGGGCATTGTTTAAATGCCATGGCCTACCTGAGCATTGTTTCTGACCATGTCCATCCCTTTACGACCACCATGTACCCATTCTCTGATGGCTACTTCCAGCAGGATAATGCACCATGTCACAAAGCTCGAATCATTTCAAATTGGTTTCTTGAACATGACAATGAGTTCACTGTACTAAAATGGCCCCCACAGTCACCAGATCTCAACCCAGTAGAGCATCTTTGGGATGTGGTGGAACGGGAGCTTTGTGTCCTGGATGTACATCCCACAAATCTCCATCAACTGCAAGATGCTATCCTATCAATATGGGCCAACATTTCTAAAGAATGCTTTCAGCACCTTGTTGAATCAATGCCACGTAAAATTAAGGCAGTTCTGAAGGTGAAAGGGGGTCAAACACAGTAGTATGGTGTTTCTAATAATCCTTTAGGTGAGTGTGTGTATATATATATATATATATATATATATATATATATATATTTTTATAATATTTAATATACTGTATTATATAGATATTATTATACATATAAAATATACTGATAGTATTCAAACTTTTTATAAAACAATACTAGTAAACTTAATTTTTTTAATATTTTTATTTTATTTTATATATATTATATTATATTATATTTTTATAAAACAGCTATACCAATATGATTGAAGACACCAAAGTTCAATGAATAAAATGCATTATTGATAATTATCAAAATAAACAATTCCTCCTCCAAATAATATAGTTTATTAACATCCTACTAATATATATATATATATATATATATATATATATATATATATATATATATATATATATATATATATATATATATTAGTTAATGTATTTATAAATGTGATGTTTTTGGAAAAATGTTATGTTATATTATATTATATTATATTTATATTATATTATATTATATATATTTTTATAAAACGGCTATACTAGTATGGTTGAAGACACCAATGTTTAATGAATAAAATGTATTATTAATAATTTTCAAAATAAACGATTCCTCCTTCATATATATATATATATATATATATATATATTATATATATATATATATATATATATTTATATATATATTATATTATAGTATGTTATTATACTGTACACATCATTTTTATTCTTTTTCAAAACTTTTTTTCTTTTTATACAACAGAAAGTTGAATCACATGGCTCATCCAGTCAGATTTTAGAGCTAAAAACCTTTCCTGAACCTTTCCTGACAGACTCATATTGTTGTTGTTTTTTTTTGGTTTGTTTTTTACAGAGAAACTATACCGATTAAGAATGTGAATGATATGAAGAAATCATACCTCCACCCAGAAGACCTGGGTCAGATGGTGCGCTAACTCATACTGAAGTGCTGCTTCTCTCCTTTTCCTTTGTTTTATTATCATGGCCATGATTCATTTCCATCATTATGACAATGCTGCATTTTAGGTAATTTAAAGTAAACTACCGTGCAGTTTTAATACTAATAATTATGATATCTGAAGCACTTTAATCAGTGTTTATTTTAGAATACACTCTTTTTATGCAGACCCTCGCCATTCTGTCCATGTCTGGGATGTTTTTTTAATGAAGGAAATGAAGGTCTCAGAATAGATATCATGATTTCTTAAGCAATATATAAACACATAACCTGTGTGTTTATATGTATTTTGAATAAGATGTCCAGCATTTTCAAGAAATGCACATTTCAAGTCTAAATGTGAGTTTTGTGAACCCTTAACAAGCAGTTTGCGCTGCAGTTATATGGTTCCGCCAGATTTATTTATGAAGAATTGTGTCATATGAAGAAAATATTTTGATGATATAATACATAGTTATCCTGAATGTTAATTTAAAATTGATAGTTCACTTAAAAATGAAAAGTCATCCTTTACTCACCCACATGATGTCCCAAACCAGTTTTCCTTTTCCTATGAAACACAAATGAAGGAATGTTTAATAATAGTTATGCTGCTCTTTTGTCACACAATGCAAGTGAATGGGGACTGCCATATGGGTTTGCACCATGTGAGGGTAATTTTGGTGAACTGTTTCTTTAAGAAAGCAGACCAACTATACCATATATGTAATGTGCTCCTAATAATATTTCTTCAATATACCTGACAAACATTTCACTCTAATAATATATGCTGAAATTTGTATGCTCTGTATCTGAAGGATCAACACATTTTTAGTACTTTTAGAGACTTATGACAGAAATAATTTTTAATGCAACAATAAACTTGTTTTTACACAGCTGCGTGTGGGTTTTCTGGTTTAATTGTGTAGCTTTTGGCATCTCACTGACTGCATAGCAGGTGGAAGAATGTTTGTCATGTTTGTCATTGCTTCTGTTTCTGTTGTATCCTTTTCTTTGTCTGGCTCTTTGTTGTCCTCCTACACATATACACAGAAGCACACGTACTCCTTCTTGTGGTTATCACCAATTAAATCGACACACTGACATATTAAGGAAAACAAATATTTTTTAAACGCACACAAAAGCTCTTTTCATTCATTCATCACAGAAGGGTTGTACAAGAGTCGCAATAACTGAGCATAAATGCGTTTTTTACGAGTCTTAAATGCTGATCTAAACAAAATGACCCATGCGGCATAAACACGGAGTTTAACGCAGATTAACTGAACACGCTGCTTTTTACTGCTGATATGGCCTACACAAGGACTCTAAGGTCAGCCTGAATATTCCTTTGTGGAACGAGGAAGTAAAACTGGTTCTGCAGCTTGTAACCTGTTTCGATGAAACTAGCTTCTACGTTTACACGCTCTAGTAAGACGAGAATCAGTACTGAAGATGCACTGTAAATAACCCACTATAAGGCTATATATATCAAAAGTGCATGTGATAAACGAACACTTCTTACCAGTTGAGACACTGTTTTTCATACCATTTGACTTGTGAGGCCTGTGGAGCTGCTGAGGTATCAAATATCAACATCAACACCGAGGGCGTTTTGCTAATGCTGTAAAACAGGTGGACGGGAAGGAGGAAAGATCTTTTGTTCTTCGATGTCTTGGTCTCATTGATTTTGTTAAGCATAATGATGGCAAACTGTTTTGATCATTTGGGATTACTCCAATTATTATAGGTTATTACAGGAAATTAAAACTAAAACCATGGAAAACATTTTCGTTACTCAAACATTAACTGTAATGAAATTGTATATATATATATATATATATATATATATATATATATATATATATATATATATATATATATATATATATATATATATATATATATATAATATTAGTATTTCAAATATATATTATTTCATCAACATTTCTCATTTTCATTTTGTTTAACTTAAAAAATACTATTTAAAAAAACAATAACTAATAAAAATGACAAAAACAACTAAATGACTAAACATTAAAATGAAAATATTTGTATAGCACTTTTCATACATGGAACTCAAAGTGCTTGACAAGCATAAAAACAAATAATACAATTTCACAATCTCAATATAATATAAATACTATATAATAAAAAATATCGAAACTTTAAAAGGTTCACAATGTAAAATAAAGAAATTGGCAACACAGTTTGACCTCAATATCAACATAAAATAATATAAATAAAATATATTTTAAACAGATAAAATATATTTAAATAGAGAGAATCAGAAGGTAAAATAAAACATAAAACAACTTACACACAACTTCACATCATATTGTACTGATAAGCAACTTTAAAAAGACGTCTTAACCCACCTTTTAAAACATATGACACTAAAATAACAGCCCATATTGTTATAGTTGCCAAGGCAACATTTCTCATTTTCCTTGATGTACTAAAATAAGTAAAATTAAATAAAAATAAAAACTATAGGCTGTAGACATAGTCTATTTAAAAGAATAATAAGAATAACAATTATACAAATGACTAAAACATAAAAAAACACTACTTAAAACGGAAAATGTTAAAATAAAAACTAATTCGAAATATTAATAAAACAAGGGTTATAGTATCTCAGCAATAATAACAGTAAAGTAACATTGCAATAGCTATTAGGTGTAAAAGTGTGGAGGCTCGTGGCTCCGCCTCCTCTCGCTCCCGTGGGCGGGGCAGAAGGGCAGACGGACATTTGGAATGAGTAAACGTTCCCCTGTGCTGTACCTTACCGAAGAAGAAGACGGAAATGTCATGATAGATCGATGGTTTTTTTACTGTAGGATTTTAACCTACTAATAGGATTCTTCATCTTTGTACTAAGATTATTTGTTTTAATTATAAGTTTTATTGCAGCGGTTTATCAGTTTACAGTCTGAAGTTGATATCCACAAAGGTATATTATGCCAGGTTTAGATTTAAAGTTTCTGGAGAGACCGAGGAGGAGACTGTATTGTCCTCTGTGTGATAAGCCGATGAGGGACCCGGTGCAGGTGTCCACCTGCGGACACAGATTCTGCGACACCTGCCTGCAGGAGTATCTCAGGTAACTACACCTGTCTGACGGAAGCGAGCTCAAACTGCCTTAAAACTTGCGTTTTAAACTTCGAATGTAATTCTATGCTAAAGTTATCGTTTAACATGCGCGCTGTAATGTAAAGTGTAATGAGGTATTCACGTGACATCTATATAAAACACCAACTGGACACAACAGGTCATAATATTATCTAGGTCACTGATGAATAATGAAAGGAAAAGTAAAAATAAATAAAAAGAGAAATCTTTCATATTTTCATTTTATTTGTGTTCAAATGTATTTTATTTTAACAGTTCGACTAAAATGTCTACACTTAAAATGAATGTTAAGTGTAAATCTTTGTTGACGCTTGAGTAATAACAAATAAGAATAGTTCTAATAATTGTTTTTCAAGGTATTTACTACAGTACAAAACCTTTGGGTCAGTAAGATTTTTATTCAGCAAGGTGCATTAAGTTAAAGTACAGTAAAGACAGTTATGAAAGTTTTCTATTTCAACTAAATGACTTCCATAAGAATATTACGCAGCAGTTTTTTCAACATCTATAATGATAAGAAATGTTTCGTGAGCATCAAATCAGCTTATTAGAATGATTTCTGAAGGATGTAATGATGCTGAAAATTCATCTTTGACATCACAGGAATACATTACATTTTACAATATATTCAAATATATTTCAATTTTACAGTTTTTATTAAATATAGCAGCTTTAAGAGACTTTTTCTTTATATAAAAAAAGCATTGATAAACCTTAACGGCCCCAAACCTTTGAACAGTAGTGTCAATTATATAGATGTAACCCCTCCTATTCGAACCACCCCGCTCTAAGCGGGACTCGAACGTCCGCCGGCATGAGAGTCGGATGCTCTAACAAGGAGGCTAAAGGCTGCAACCTCTAGCGTCAGTCGCTAGAGCGTCTCTTGAGATCAGAGGAGTGAGGTTTACTCGCACAGCAACTACTAGCTGGCCTCCGTTACACTCACCCCCCTAAACCTCACTCCCATCCGGGTCATGGCACCAATGTAACCCCTCCTGTTCGAACCGCCCCGCTCTAAGCGGGACTGGAACTCGGGTCCGCCGGCATGAGAGTCGGATGCTCTAACAAGGAGGCTAAAGGCTGCAACCTCTAGCGTCAGGCGCTAGAGCATCTCTTGAGATCAGAGGAGTGAGGTTTACTCGCACAGCAACTACTGGCTGGCCTCTGTTACACTCACCCCCCTAAACCTCACTCTCATCCGGGTCACCAATGTAACCCCTCCTGTTTGAACCGCCCTGCTCTAAGCGGGACTGGAACTCGGGTCCGCCGGCATGAGAGTCGGACCCTCTAACAAGGAGGCTAAAGGCTGCAACCTCTAGTGTCAGTCGCTAGAGCGTCTCTTGAGATCAGAGGAGTGAGGTTTACTCGCACTGTAACTACTAGCTGGCCTCTGTTACAGATATATTAAAGTCTTCTTGGGGTTATATCATCTAAAATTTAGCAAACTTTGTCATTTCATAAAACATATGTATTAAATGTGGTGGGGTCTATCTGCATTTTTTATGTACTTTTAAATAATTAAAATTTAAATAATTTAATTGATCTGCTCGTGTCCTTGTTACATTTTTTATTGTCTATGTGAAAGTATCACTTAAAAATAATTGCACTTATGACAGCGTAGTAATAAACAAACGCCAAACAGGCCAAGCGAGATGACAGAGTGACACAAAATCCCTCAGGCTACAGACTCTTAGTCCTTTTTGTCTAGATATGTTTTACAAAGTAATGTTTACATAAAATGACATGTTTTCCTCTTTTACAATTTAAAATTATAGCATAATCAAATTACTGCAGAATGCTTCTGATATATATATATTTTTAAAGAAGTTTTGTGATCCCCATTTGAACACAGCCTAAAGGGTTCCATGTAACAAGAAAGTATGCAGTGAGTCAGTTTATTTGGTAGTATTACTCAACTGTAAGCTAGAACAGTTTTGGGTTATGACCCATTCTTTGCATTCCATGCCTTATCTTCTCGGTCTTGTAGTCATAATGCAGATTTGTGTTGCTCACAGGTGTAATGACGGGAACAATCACATTCATTGTTCTGTGGATGTTATCGCAGTGTTTGACAGTCTCGTCCATTCACATTCTATCGGGCTAACACTTTATCGGGCTATGCTTTTCAATTACACTATTCATTTGAAATGAATTACTTATTCAAATGTAAATCTGTGGATTGAATTGCTGTGAGGAAATGCATGCAGTCAGTGATTTAAAATGTGACCAAGAAAGAGTCAATGTATGGTCTGTTCTCTTACCTAACCTAATAGCAATAATGTTAGGAACAATATGGTTCATACAGGCTTTATGATGTTAAATTGCTACATTTTTTTAACATGATATAGCTTGTGTCTGCCTGAAGGGCATGATGCACCTACTTTTTCCAGGGGCTCCATTTGCTGTTCTGACTCATTCAGTGTCCTAATCAAGATAAGACATGACCAAATCAGAAAAACAAAACAAAACAAAACAAAACAAGCAAAAAAAAAAACAAAAAAAACATTTTGTTTATATTATTTAAATAATAATTAAATTAATTAATTTTCAGCAAATGATGAAATTGTATATAAAAAATTTGACCGCAATGACCAAACTTCATTATCAAAAATAGAGGTATTATTTTTTTACTTTAAAATGTCTAAAATGGTATAACCATGAAATTCAATAATGCGCCCTGCAACAAAGCAAAAATGGTTCAGGAATGGTTTGAGGAGCACAACAATGAGTTTGAAGTGTTGACTTGACCTCCAAATTCCCCAGATCTCAAGATCTGGTGATGGACATGGTCAGAAACAATGCTCAGGTAGGCCGTGGCATTTAAACGATGCCCAATTGGCACTAAGGGGCCTAAAGTGTGCCAAGAAAACATCCCCCACACCATTACACCACCAGCCTGCACAGTGGTAACAAGGCATGATGGATCCATGTTCTCATTCTGTTTACGCCAAATTCTGACTCTACCATCTGAATGTCTCAACAGAAATCGAGACTAATCAGACCAGGCAACATTTTTCCAGTCTTCAACTGTCCAATTTTGGTGAGCTTGTGCAAATTGTAGCCTCTTTTTCCTATTTGTAGTGGAGATGAGTGGTACCCGGTGGGGTCTTCTGCTGTTGTAGCCCATCTGCCTCAAGGTTGTGCGTGTTGTGGCTTCACAAATGCTTTGCTGCATACCTCGGTTGTAACGAGTGGTTATTTCAGTCAAAGTTGCTCTTCTATCAGCTTGAATCAGTCGGCCCATTCTCCTCTGACCTCTAGCATCAACAAGGCATTTTCGCCCACAGGACTGCCGCATACTGGATGTTTTTCCCTTTTCACACCATTCTTTGTAAACCCTAGAAATGGTTGTGCGTGAAAATCCCAGTAACTGAGCAGATTGTGAAATACTCAGACCGGCCCATCTGGCACCAACAACCATGCCACGCTCAAAATTGCTTAAATCACCTTTCTTTCCCATTCTGACATTCAGTTTGGAGTTCAGGAGATTGTCCAGATTGACCAGGACCACACCCCTAAATGCATTGAAGCAACTGCCATGTGATTGGTTGATTAGATAATTGCATTAATGAAAAATTGAACAGGTGTTCCTAATAATCCTTTAGGTGAGTGTAATATTATCCTAATATTGTGTTGGTCCCCCTTTTGCTGCCAAAACAGCCCTGACCCATCGAGGCATGGACTCCACTAGACCCCTGAATGTGTGCTGTGGTATCACCAAGATGTTAGTAGCAGATCCTTTAAGTCCTGTAAGTTGCGAGGTGGGGCCTCCATGGATCGGACTTGTTTGTTCAGCACATCCCACAGATGCTCAATTGGATTGAGATCTGGGGAATTTAGAGGCCAAGTCAACACCTCAAACTCATTGTTGTGCTCCTCAAACCATTCCTGAACCATTTTTGCTTTGTGACAAGGCGCATTATCCTGCTGAAAGAGGCCACAGCTATCTGGAAATACCATTTCCACGAAAGGGTGTACATGGTCTGCAACAATGCTTAGGTAGGTGGTACGTGTCAAAGTAACATCCACATGGATGGCAGGACCCAAGGTTTCCCAGCAGAACATTGTCCAAAGCATCACACTGCCTCTGCCGGCTTGTCTTCTTCCCATAGTGCATCCTGGTGCCATGTGTTCCCCAGGTAAGCGACGCACATGCACCCGGCCATCCACGTGATGTAAACGTGATTCATCAGACCAGGGCACATTCTTCCATTGCTCCATGGTCCAGTTCTGATGCTCACGTGCCCACTGTTGGCACTTTCGGTGGTGGACAGAGGTCAGCATGGGCACCCTGACTGGTCTGAGGCTATGCAGCCCCATACGCAACAAACTGTGATGCACTGTGTATTCTGACACCTTTCTATCAGAACCAGCATTAACTTGAGCAACAGTAAAGACATTTCTAATGTTATGAAAGATTTCTATTTCAAATAAATGATGGTTTCCACAAGAATATTACGCAGCACTTTTCTCATCATTGATAATGATAAGAAATGTTTGAGCATCAAATCAGCTTATTAGAATGATTTCTGAAGGATCATGTGACACTGAAGACTAATGATGCTGATGTACTGTGAGTAATGATGCTGAAAATCCAGCCAATTTTATATACACTAAAATAGAAAACAGTTGTTTTAAATACTATTTCCATCAAAATAAGGGTTATTTAATGAAAGTTGCATCCATTTGTTTCAAATATCTGAGTGGGCACATACATGATACTTCTGATCTCCCTCAAAAATGCAGCTATCGCATTTTCCATCTTCTTATGAAGCCTATTGGGACTTTTAGGAAAATTCCCCATAGGATTTTGAAATGACGACATGCTTCTGTGTCACATGTAATGGAAAGATCAGAGCTCTATTAATATGTGATGTGTTGATTGTACTGCTTCCCCATATTATGTATGCTGGGGGGGCGTCACCATCCCAGATGGATGATTCACTCACATTCTCCTGAAGGCCCTCCGTCAGTTTGTGGCGTGGGAGGTGATTCTGAAGTTCCTGTCAAATCAGTTCTGCTGTGATTCATTTAGGCTTTATAACATGGAGGCATCAGTCGGAGGCAGTTGTGAACTTTTCAACCCACGACATATAATGTAGAAATGCATCGAATGCAAATTAAATTCTTACACATTCATGTGTCGCTTTCTGTTATGCAGAGAAGCAAAAACGTCAAATACATCATGGTGATTCTTCATTAAATAACATGTAACTTTGCTTTTAATAGTGAAGGTGTGTTCAAGTGCCCAGAGGACCATCTGCCACTGGATTATGCCAAAGTGAGTGTATCATCATAAGAAACTACAGTTTCAAATCCCTTCTGATTTCATTCAAGGAGGATCATTCATCTGATGTTTTAAAGTGCCAAATTATGCTATTTTAAAGGCTCCTAATTTAGTTTTTGAGGTCTCCTACAACAGGTTTACATGCATCAAAGAAAATAAAAAGGCTTTTTTATTTTCTCATAATGAACATTGCACATCACCACATTTTTCATTGATTCTCAAACGACTCAGTGGATAAATCACTCTCTAAATCCCTCCTTTCCGAGACCCTGCTCTGATTGGTCAGATGGCCCAGTCTGTTGCGTACAGCGCTTATCGGAAGCTAAACATCCATTACCGTAACTGAACTTTAGCGCCGTCCGGAGGCTTCCTCATGAAATGGACTCCATTTGGATTTGTATACTCGGTTGTATACACTTTAAAGACAGTAACGATGACATTGATTTTACCATATCAGTCCGCGCACCAGTCCAATGATGAAACATCGGAAGAACTAGTTATTCAACCCAAACCTCCATCGCAAGGACAACTTGACAAGGACGTTTCTCAGTGATACGCTACTCATTTTGAGATACATTATGAGATGTTGCAACTGTAATTCCTCACCATCAGTGTATGTCTTTCAACAAACTGATGTGTATATTTCTAATTTATTGCGGTGCACACGTGGGAACTGTATCAATAACGGTGCATACATTAGCCTGATGTAGCAAATCTTGCTCCATCCTTTATCTTTACACAAAGTAGTAAGGACGACAGACAATCTGCATTAATAGACAGTTTTAGGTAATAGTGGCCCACAGCTGATTAGCAGAAGTATTTCAGTAAGACAATAATAACTTGAGTTAGCCATTTAAAACTTACACAATATAAAACACAAAACTATGTATTTTGAACACCTGATAGAAAATATATACATCAATAATTATTCAT
The DNA here is from genome assembly GCA_018749465.1 of Paracanthobrama guichenoti. Lineage (NCBI taxonomy): Eukaryota > Metazoa > Chordata > Actinopteri > Cypriniformes > Gobionidae > Paracanthobrama > Paracanthobrama guichenoti. The sequence continues at coordinate 20,186,126 of CM031963.1, read as the reverse complement.
ACTTACTGGTTGTAATTCTGAGGAGTAAGCTGGTCCAAATAAACTGAGAAAAGCTTCCCGCAGAAAAACTGGACAATGACGTGTTTAAAGCGGGACAAGTTGTTCGCAGGTGGACAACGTACAACATAGATAGGCAAATATCTTTTCTAGTGACGTAGAAACGTAACGATAGGATCCGAAATACAAACGACTCTTATAGGCTGTTCAGAGTCTATTCTTTCTTTTGGGAGACAATGGGCCCTATCATACACCCGTGCAATGCGACGAGTGTTTTTTGCTAGTTTCAACCTGACGCAGTTATCATTTTCACATCCAGCGCCACATTGTTTAAATAGCAAATGCACCCGCACCCATCTATTCGCCCATGGGCGTGCTGGTCTGAAAACAAGGTAGCGCTTATAGGCAGGTGTAAACAATAGCACAGTATTTTTTGTGTTATTTAAATGGGCGTGTTATTAAAATATGTGTTTATAGGTGGGTGCACTCTGCTTATTACACACAACGCAGCAGTACACAAACATTTTTAAATATTAAAAATAAAAGGCTTTCTCTCTGGAGAAGCGTTCAGTCTTTCCGCTCGCTAATTCCGCCATGTAAATAGCAAATCCGCTATGGTGCAAGCGCAACTGACTTTTAAAGGGAATGGGAGATGAGACTCTGATTGGTTTATTGCACATTACGCCCAAAACACACCCATAGCTCATTAAGAGACTAGGTACAACCCCTTTGGACCTTGCACATGGGGCGGCAACCGATTTTTCCATCATTAAACTAGCAAAAGTGGATTCGGACACACCCTAAGTGCACCTCCTCCATGCGCTTCAGACCATGCGCTCAGATCGTTAAAACAGGACCCGATAACTTTATTTATCATGCGCTTTCAACTTTACAGAACGTTTACATTCACGAATAGCTATATCACACACTGCATGAAAGGGAGTATAAACCATAATTGGGGAACTTTAAGAGAAATCATTCAATAGAAAATAAGCCAGCCCTGAATATATAACATTTGCATACAACAGTTTCTGTTCTCGAATTTGAGCACTGATACACAGTCCAACTGGGAAATTTAAAATTGTTACGCCAGCATGTGGCAACAAATGATTGTCTTTATGAGTGAGTCATTGAATCATTCATTCAAGTAATTTATTCAGCAACACTTAATTGTCTCAGGAATGCCACTGTTGTGTGCTACAGTTGTTTTGGCTTTGACTTTATTTGGAAATATTTTCTTTCAAAATTCGACAAACTTACTGGCAATATTGTGTTCAATATATAAGCTACTAAATTTTAACTTCCTGTTTATTGAACTGTTGTATAAAAGCAATGGTGCAAGTAATCACAGCAATCTTGTTTTATTTCTTAAATTGCATGCTTTTCAAATGTTCTTGCATACTCCAGTACACAGTTATAAATGTGGAATTCTGATTGCAGATTTTTCCAGATTTGGAACTGGAACAGCAGATTCTGTCCCTGCCCATCCGCTGCATCCACAGTGAGGAGGGCTGCCGCTGGACCGCACAGAACAAGCTTCTCCAGGTCAGCAAACAGCATATCATGCGCACACAAACTCAAATCTCACTCAATCTCACTTTTTGCATACATTTTTGTAGGATTGTATAGATTTCTTCATGTTTTTTTAAGTCCTGTTAAAGGGATAGTTAACTCAAAAATGAAAATTCTGTCATTAATTACTCGCCCTCATGTCGTTCCAAGACTTTCGTTCATCTTCGGAACACAGATGAAGATCTTGAGAATGAACTTCATTGGTTTTCGTTCATCAAGCAAACATGCTCGTAAAAGAACGTCTCGGTTACGTATGGTAACCCTCGTTCCCTGAAGGAGGGAACGGAGACGTACGTCGGACGTCACCGACGAAATGGGATCACTTCAGGGAGCCCCTAACAGCTTCGAGATTTAGAGAACAGGCCAATGAGAATTGGCGTGCGAGATTTGCATCTCGCGCTCCGCCCCGCAGTGCGGGTATAAACGCAAGCGAAATGCAGCGCACCTTTGTTTTTCACTGAGGAGCCGAACTATTGACTCGGCCTGCAGTGATGGTACAGCAATTGTGGCGACGGGACGTACGTCTCCGTTCCCTCCTTCAGGGAACGAGGGTTACCATACGTAACCGAGACGTTCCCTTTCAGTTGGTCACGTTCGACGTACGTCGGACGTCACCGACGAATTGGGATCCCTTTGGAACACGCCACAGTTGCTACCACTTCCAGCGCCCTGGGAAAGCCCCTCAGACCCCGGCTGTTCCGGGCGGGGAAATTCACGCAGGGAGAGTCAGCTGCTGTTCCGCAAGACCCACTCAGCCGACTATTGGATAACGCTGGGAAAGCGTGCCCCAGGGGGCCGCTGCGGAAGCCACATCATGCCCGGAGGGAGTTACCATGTGGAGAAAACACGTATGGACTGGCCATGGGCAGTGCTACATACGGAAGCCCCAGGGGTGGCTCCGACCATTTTAGGCGGGGGTCCACACCAAACTGAGACGGCAGAGCGAGCTCTGCCGAGGGAAAGACACGAGCTCGCCGAAGGCAGACTTACCGTGGAGAATACACATATGGGACCGCCGTGGGGGTCACAACATATGGAACCCAGCCTAATACAAGTTCCACCAATGCATACGAGCCAGCTCTACAAATATCTGCCAGCGAGGCGCCACGAGCCAGCGCCCAGGAAGAAGCTACACCACTGGTGGAGTGGGCTCCTAACCAGAGCGGGCAGGGCACGTCTTGGGTTCATACGCCAAGACGATGGCATCCACTATCCAGTGGGCCATCCTCTGCTTGGAGACAGCCTTTCCCTTCTGCTGTCCTCCATAACAGACGAAGAGCTGCTCTGAGGTCCTGAAGCTTTGTGTTCTGTCCACGTAAGTCCGCAAAGCGCGGACGGGACAGAGAAAAGCTAGGGCTGGGTCTGCCTCCTCCAAAGGCAGCGCTTGCAGGCTCACCACCTGGTCCCGGAAGGGAGTGGTGGGAACCTTGGGCACATATCCAGGCCGGGTCTCAGGATTACGTGAGAGTTACCAGGCCCGAATTCCAGGCACGATTCGTCGACCGAAAATGCCTGCAGGTCCCCTACCCTCTTGATTGAGGCCAATGCAGTCAGGAGTACTGTCTTCAGAGACAGAATTTTTAACTCAGCTGACTGCAAAGGCTCCAAGGGGAGGCCTCTGCAGTGCGGTCAGCACCAGAGACAGGTCCCAAGAGGGTATAGAGGGAGGGCGATGCGGATTCAGTCTCGTCGCCCCCTCAGGAACCTGACGATCAGATTGTGCTTCCCGAAGGATTTTTATTTTCTTTCCGCCTACGAAGTCATGATTGGTGGCCACATAGACTTTGAGGGTGGAGGGAGACAGCCTTCGCTCCAACCCGTCTTGTAGGAAGGAAAGCACAGAACTGACCGAACACCTTCGGGGGTCTTCTCGGCGAGAAGAGAAGAGCACCATTCGACGAACAGGTTCCACTTCAACGCGTAGAGGTGCCTTGTAGAGGGCGCTCTAGCGGAAGTAATGGTGTCTACAACAGCTTGTGGCAGACCGCCTAGAACCTCCGCTCAGACATGGAGTTTCCAGAGGTCCGGACGCGGGTGCCAGAGGGTGCCCCGTCTCTGAGTCAGGAGGTCCTTCCTCAGAGGAATGGGCCAAGGAGGTGCTGTCGCGAGGAGCACTAGTTCCGAAAACCAAGTCCTGTTGGGCCAGTACGGAGCGACCAACAGGACCTGCTCCTCGTCCTCCCTGACCTTGCACAGTGTTTGTGCAAGAAGGCTCACTGGGGGAAACGCATATTTGCGTAGGCCCCGGGGCCAGTTGTGTGCCAGCGCATCCGAATCGAGGGTCCCCTCGGTCAGAACGTGCTAGAAATTAAGGGTCCGACCACGGGCTGAAGGTTGGCGGCATCTCGGCGTCACTTGGACACGGAGAGTTCCACTGCGCCATGCCCATCTCGAGACCCGGTCGTGGAGCCAGCGTTGAAGTGGTCTCATATGAAGCAATCCCAGCGGCGTTACTGCGGCTGCGGATGTCATATGCCCCAGGAGCCTCTAAAAAGGTTTCAGTGGTACCGCTATCCTGCGTTTGAACGAATTCACGCAGTTCAACACCGACTGGACGCACTCCTCGGTGAGGCGCGCTGTCCGGGCGACCGAGTCTATCTCCATCCTGAGAAAAGAGGTCCTCTGCGAGGGGCAGAGTTTGCTCTTCTCCCAGTCGACCTGAAGGCCCAACTGGCAAAGGTGGCGGAGCATCATGTCACTGTGTTTGCACAACTGCTCTCACGACTGGACAAAAATCAGCCAGTCATCGAGGTAGTTGAGAATACGAACACCACGCTCCCACACGGGAGCAATGGCCGCCTCCGCGACTTGGAGACTTTGGGAAGGGTAGGACTTTGTACTGACATGCTTGTCCGTCGAATGCAAAGCGTAATAATGGTCTGTGTCGAGGGAGAATCGAGACATGAAAGTACGCGTCCTTCAGGTCGATCGCTGCAAACCAATCTTGGGGACGGACACACCTGAAGATGCGTTTCTGCGTTAACATCCTGAACAGCAGCCTGGGGACTGGTTCAGAAGTCACAGAACCAAGATCGGCCGTAACCCGCTGCTTTTCTTGGGCACAATGAAGTACGGGCTGTAGAACCCGGTCTTCATATCGGCTGGAGGGACCGGCTCTATCGCATCCTTCACCAGTAGGACCGCGATCTCCGCCTGAAGCACAGGGGCATTCTCCTTCGACATGGAGGTGAAGTGGATGCCCCTGAACTTGGGGGGACGCCGGGCGAACTGAATCGCATAGCCGAGTCTGATGGTACGGATGAGCCAGCAAGACGGGCTGGAGTGCTAGGCAGACTCCCAAGAACCGTGCAAGCGGGACCAACCAGACGTGCCCGCAGCGGGGCAGCGCAGCAGCATGCAGGGACCCGACACGGACGGCATGGGAGCGGCCCAAGGTGGGGTCTGAGTGTGCTGTGCAACACTTACCTGCTTCCGCTGAGGGGGTGCACGAGTGTGGGGGGTGCACGAGTGTGGGGAGGCCACTTGTGTGCGTCCCAGACACAGCCGGCACCCCCTGCTGGCGATAGGAGAGGCGCCTGAGGGTGACGAGGGCATGGGCGTCGAACACCGCCGAGCACACTCTCCTGGCACCCAGAGGTATTGGAACTGCTCTTTAGAATTTGGGTACCACTGGTTGTATTTGACACCAGTGGCGGAACAGAATTTACCAATGATTCTCCACCCGGCCCTCCTCCGGGGAAGAGCAGCTCTTAACCAAATCCGGGTGCCCATGGCGATGAGCAGACTGAGGGGGTCGCCAATGGTGTTTCTGGACATCGCCTGGCCGAGGGCCAGCGCTGTGACTTTAAATATAAAAGCCACTGTGCAGAGCGCAACCTCAGCTCAGAACTACCCTTATGCACGAAGAGTGCTGGGTGGAGGCAGCCTGCCAGTGGCACTGCCACCCCACCTGATGAGGGTAGTGAGAGAGAGGAAAACTTTATACAGGCTATGGCCCCTTTGGCGTTCCATTTTCTGGTGCCAAGCGGTTCCACACTGCTAAAGCTTTCCAATGCACATCCGGGAAAAAGGCAAGGAGGCGGGCAAGGCGATTTATGCGTTGCGCTATGCCCCAGCCACCCGGGGAAGCATGACTGTCAAGTATGAATCTGATTCAGCATGAAACATCCACTATTATAGTGGGAATCTCAGCCTCATCTTCATTTTCAACACATAACAGCTCTCTCTCCGATGCAGCGATTGACATCTGTCCTCTGCTAGAGCCCCAAATGAAACGCTAGATCCCTTTAATTATTATTTATTTATTTATTTTTTTAGGACCAGCAATCCCATTTGTAAGCTACCAGCAGGCATGCGAGATAGTGAGCGTGGCCGTGAGACGGCACACGGCGCACTGAACACTAAAACACTTATGAAAAGGGTAAGATGAACAATGCGCCGACGTGGTCATGCTCTCATGAGAGAACATGAAACACCCACGAACACAGTCTCAGCATGCTGCGATGCGCTAGAGGAGTGGGGACCCACGGAGATGTGCTCGGCAGGGAAGCCCCACTGTAATCCTCAGATCACCCAGGCTTATCAGCCAAAGTAGCCCCTTTTCTGGTGCACCAGAAAAGACACTAGATCGGGGTATAAGCGAAGGGACTCAACCCCATTTGAGGTTTCATAGTCTCGACCGCGCATCTAGAGTGCCGAGTGACGCGCGCTGGGTTGCCGTGACAACCCGCGCTGTCAGCGGCAGCTCTGACGGCACACGGCGCGCTGAACACTCAAACCCTCACGGGGAAGGCGAGACGAACAGCGCGCCGACGTGATCCCGTTCTCCTGAGAGCACATGGACCACCCACAAACGCAATCTCAACATAGTTATGCGAGAGGGCTCATGGCCGTCAATAAGGACAGGAAACAACCGCATCCAGAAACGCACGGGTGGAACGACGTCTTGAAAAAGATGAAGTGTCACACCCGCGCTGCTCTTTTAGAAGAAAGTGTGCTCTTTTAAATGTGCTGAAGCACCCAGGAACGACCGCGGCAAAACACAGGAGAGTAGTGCAGCCTGTGTATGCACTCACCATTGGGAATGCCCTCACCGAACCAACAGACCAAACAGTGCTGTGAAAACAGCAGTTTATCACTGTATCAGGGAGCTCGCGGCCGCCGCTGATCGTGCCATCCCACTCAGCACTCAAAGAAGCTTCTTCTGTCGTTCTCTTTTTCTCTCTGCTGAAGCAGGAACAGTCTTCTTCATAAACACCGTGTTCGGCTCCGAAGTGAATGACAAAGGTGCGCTGCATTTCGCTTCCATTTATACCCGCACTGCGGGGCTGAGCGCGAGATGCAAATCTCGCACGCCAATTCTCATTGGCCTGTTTTCTAAATCTCGAAGCTGTTAGGGGCTCCCTGAAGTGATCCCAATTCGTCGGTGACGTCCGACGTACGTCGAACGTGACCGACTGAAAGGGAAAGCGAGTTTCCTTTACCACAACTGATGTGTGTGTTGATGAATGTTTGTATGTGAACAAAAGCCTAAATTAAATCAGCGTATAAAGCGACTGTGTCTCTTCAGAAAATGTGCGTAGCTGTCAGGGACAGAGGGACAGAAATCACTCAAATTTCATCCAAAATATCTTAATTTGTGTTCGGAAGATGAAGAAAGTCTTACGTGTTCGGAACGACATGAGGGTGAGTAAATCATGACAGAATTAAAATTTTTGGGTGAACTATCCCTTTAAGAATTGCATTTTAGATGCCTATTTTAGATGCATTTTAGTGTCTGTTTATTACAGTGTACACTACATATGAATACATACTGACTACTGGTCAAAAGTTTTGGGAAGAAACTGATAGTTTTATTCAGCAAGGACACATTAAATTGATCAAAAGTGACAGTAAAGACATTTATAATGTTACAGAAGATTCAAATAAATAGATACATCAAATAAATTAAAATATATATATTTTTTAATTAAATAAAAATTGCGTTTGGTTCAGCATATTAGAATGATTTCTGAAGGATCATGTGACACTGAAGACTGGAGTAATGATGCTGAAAATTCAGCTTTGCCATCACAGGAATAAATTACATTTTAAAATATATTACCATTATTACTGTTTTTTATCAAATAAATGCAGCCTTCATGAGACTTCTTTCAAAAACATTAAAAAGTCTAACCGACCCCACACTTTTGAACGTTACGCAGAGGCAAGACATGCAATAAACACCCAAATCTCATTCTCACACTGGGTTTCTTGCTGCCCCTCCAGGCCCATTTGTCCGTGTGTGAGTTTAATGTGGTGTCGTGTCCAAACCGCTGCTCTGTGAAGTTGCTGCGACGTGAACTGCCTGAGCACATGCAGCATGACTGCGCCAAGAGAAAACTACACTGTGATCACTGTGGCGACCAGTTCACTGGGGAGGCCTATGAGGTCAGACATTGTTGTTTTGTTACTATCACAGTCCCAATTTATCGTACAAATACAAACCATTTAGGTTATGTAATATTCCTAATGATTTAGAGATGGTAATGTATTTATATAAACATGAACAACTTTTTAAGATAAGCAAAAAACATTTAGTTTCAACGCTGCACCACAGCTGATCCTCTCTGTCCTCATTCAGAGTCACCAGGGTGTTTGTCCTGAGGAGAGTGTGTACTGTGAGAATAAATGTGGTGCTCGTATGGTGCGGAGACTGTTGACCCAGCACTCTGTGTCAGAGTGTCCCAAACGCAAACTGCCCTGCAGATACTGCAGGAAAGAGTTCCTCTATGACACTATTCAGGTCAGTGGACTTTATCCTACCATCCTGCGTTTTCATTTATTTACACATACAGCATTACACACTTTCAGTTATTTGTATTACCTTTTTAATGTATTGTTTTGTTTGTGGTAAAGGGAGTGCATTCATAGGTGTTTTGTATTCACAGCCTCATCAACAGCAGTGTCCACGCTTCCCTGTGCAGTGCCCTAACAGGTGCGGCACACCGGGGATCGCTAGAGAGACTTTAATGGCACATGTGAAGGAAGGATGCAGCACTGCTATGGTGCTTTGCCCATTTAAGGAGGCTGGATGCAAACATAGGGTATGATCTACTATAGTTATGCATATATAATAGCTCTGTGATGAATAGTAGACATCATATCTTGTACATGAGAATTACATGTGGCCCAAAATGTATTTGGCACAATGTTTGCTTGTCATTGCATTAGATAACACTGATGGTATTTTTTTAAAAGAAAGAAAGAACAAGCAAAACTTTTCAATAGGGATGCATCGATATTAAAAATCTCTACAATACGGGAAACCGATGATTATTATCATGTTATGCAGATGATATCATCCGATGGCCAAAATAAAATTCTATACTATTTTAGTCTCTAAAAGTAGTTATTAAAAAAATCTCTACACAGCATTTTTGTATTTGTATTTTTCAGCTATAAATAGATAAAGTAGGGGAGACCAGGTATGGTTGTAACACTTTTTTCTTCAGCACCTAAAACCACAAATGACAACAATTTAAATTTCTTCAACTATATTACAGACTTTGTGAGATGATGACAAATACAAATTGGTACTTTGTTACAACCTACCTCACTACTGGGGTAGATTGTAACACATACTGGGGTAAGTTGTAACAGGTAGACAAAATGCACAAAAACTAAGGGTACTCCAAGTCAAATGCCACAACAACAGTTTGATTTTAAATGAATGGCTGCAACAATAAAATATGTGGAGTGTATGTGCATATTGTGTGTGTTTGTGCATGCACGTGTGCGTTTGTTTGTGCATGTCTGTACGTGCACATTCATATGTGCGTGCGTGTGTGTGTGTGTGTGTGTGTGTGTGTGTGTATGTGTGTGTGTGTGAGAGCAAGAGCAAATTAACATAAACAGGCATTCTGTAGAATTATTAAAATCACAAAAATGTTCTTAGTTGTATGTAAGTGGATAGTTGTTTCAAAACACGTGTTACAACCTACCCCGCCACTGTCACTCATTGTTTAGCTAGCTGTATTAGCATGGTGCTTTTAAATTAGCAGGAGGTTGATACACCATTCTTTTCCAGAGAAACTACACTTTGACCTGATGTAACTCATACAACATTATCTACAACAGTAGAAGTACTAAACAAAATATTATCTTACCTCAGAATTAGATTTTTTTACTGTAGCTTCAGGAGAGATAGCAACACAGACTGGAAAACCTCCATGTGGGATCGTAAAGGAAGCCAGAGGAAATTGAAACTGTCATATGACTCCTATCTTATCCGTGGTAGTGTTACAACTCTCCTTGTGTTACAACTATACCTGGTCTCCCCTAACTGACATTCTGTCATATTGTAAAGGCCCGGTCACACCAAGGATGATCAATTATTTATATATATATATATATATATATATATATATATATATATATATATATATATATATATATAAAAACAACGTGAATAAAAACCTAAATTAAATCTGTTCATCATATAAAGCGATCGAGTCTCTTCAGAAAATTTGGACTAAAGTTTTACAATTTCTTTATTAACTTTTTGAAGCGTCAAAGTGGTAGTTGCGTAGCTGTCTATGGAGGAACAGAAAGCTGTCAGATTTGATCAAAAGATCTTATGGGAGAGAAAAGGTCTTATGGGTTTGGAACAACAAGGGTGAGTAATGATGACAGAATTTTCATTTTTGGGTGAACTATCCCTTTAAGTGTTATACAGTACATTTATACCTTCTGGTAGTGGCACCTGGTGGACGAGTTTAGTATCGCCTGCGAATAGTTAACTTTTTTTTGAGCACAGATCAATTATTTATAATAAACACTGCAATATTTCAATACAAAAATAAGAATTGTCCATTTTAATTTCATGGTAATTAAAGCTGTTAAATTCACAGTCTTGTACCTTTTTCTTTTGTCTGATTCTCAAATACATTTTTGATTCATCTGGTGATTCATCAGTAGTTGGTTGGTTTGGTTCATGTCTTGTAACTCTTCATCAAAGACTTTTTTTTAAATTCCTATGAGAGAAGTCGTCACCTTTATTTATATAGCACTTTATAGAATACAAATTGTTTCAAAGCATTGATAACATGAACATGATTCAATGATGCAAACAGAGTTTATTTTGTGAACGAATCACGGTGTGATTATGCATTACAAGTCAGAAATCAGATTGTGGATCGGTAGCATTCAAATATTTCATCCAGTTCCTTTTGCTTGAAGATTGGATTCATCATGCCAGTATGGAGACAAAGCTGGTCATAGATCTGTGCAGAGGACTTGTCTGGTTCTTGAGGTCTTTGCTGAGGATCTGTGCTGATGGCTGTCGTGTCAGCGAGGCCTTCACAGTGGATTGGCTAGTTGACAGGATCTCTGCTGACATTCAGGGCTGCGTTGTGGTCGTGTCCAGATGCAGGTCCACCATCTGATCTGGATACGGACCGGATACAGCGGACTACGGTAACCTCAGGATAAGCAGAGAGACTAATATTAGAGTAAATGCCATTCTTGGAACGATGGAACAAGTACAATCGGGTGTTATGTGAAGTGTTCCTGTTTCCGGTTGACCTAATTCATGCAGCCTAACAATCCTTTACCAGATGGGAATTATAGAAATGTGACAATGTGTTATGTGTTTTTAGTCTTGATTTAAACTAAGTGTGCCTGCTTCTGAATAAGGCTAGAAGGGCTATTCCAGAGTTTGGGTGCTAAATAGGAAAAGGATCTACTGCCTGCAGTTGAATTTGATATTCTAGGTATTATCAACTGGCCAGAACTTTGCGCAATAGACGGGAAGGACTATCATGTGTTAATGCTGAGTACTGAGGAGCTAAACCATTTAGTGCTTTGTAAGTAATTAGCAAGATTTTAATATGTGATGTTTAATAGGGAGCCAATGCAGTGTTGACAGAACCAGGCTAATATGGTCATGCTTCCTGGTTCTAATAAGAACTACAGCTGCTGTATTTTGGACCAGCTGGAGTTTGTTTATTAAAGAAATAGTTAATACAAAATTTAAAGTAATCCCATACGACTCAAAAAAATAAACCATACGACTCAGTGGGTTAATAAATGCCTTCTGAAGCGAAGCGAGGGGTTTTTGTAAGAAAAATATCCATATTGAAAACTTTATAAACTATAATCATTGGCTTCCGGCAACAGCCGTACACACACATTCTCGAGAAAGTTACGTGGTCTCTGCAAGCGCCATCTATTCTCACCTTAGCTTATGCTACGCCTACGTCCTATGCCATACATCGGGTCAGAGGTCACCCTTCCGCCAGAACTTGACTTGACTTTACTGCCATTGCTGGTGAATCCAATGATTCCTGTATTTATAGTTTATACATTAGTATTAAGTAGTAGGAAATTACTATTCATTGAATCTTTTAGCTATGCATTCCAATTGTGAATTGGTATATTTCGTCAGGGTGTGAAGAAATCTAGAGCTGAGTATCATCAGCGCAACAGTGAAAACTAACACCATGCTTCCTAACGATATCTCGCAAGGGTAGCATGTACAGGGTGAAAAGCAACGGTCCTGGCACTGAGCCTTGCGGTTCTCCATACTGAACTTGTGAATGATATGACACCTCTTCAATTACTGCTATAAATTGATACCATTCAGATAAGTAAGATTTGAACTATGCCAATGCAATTCCATTTATGTCAATGTAATTTTTGAGTCTATTCAAAAGAATGTTGTGGTCGATAGTATCAAATTCAGCACTAAGATCCAGTAACACTAATAGAGATATACAACCACGATCGGATGACAAGAGCAAATAATTTGTAACTCTAATGAGAGCAGTCTCTGAACTATGATACAGTCTAAATCCTGACTGGAAATCATCACAGATACAATTTCTTTCTTAAAAGGAACATAGTTGTGAGGATACTGGCTTTTCTAGCATTTTTGACAGAAAAGGGAGATTTGAGATCAGTCTGTAATTGACTAGTTCTCTATGATCAGGTTGCAATTTTTTTAAATAAGAGATTTAATAGCCAGCTTAAAGGTTTTTGGTACTTATCCTAATGACAATGATGAATTAATAATATTAAGAAGAGGATCTATGACCTCTGGAAGCATCTCTTTCAGTAGCTTAGTTGGTATAGGATCTTACATGTTGATGAATTTGACAAATTTAGACAATTCTTCCTTTCCTATAGCAAAGAATGAATGGAATTGTGTCCTAGAGGGTCTATAGCATGATGTCTGATGCAATAGTAGTAGACTGTTGCATGGTTATAATTTTCTCTCTAATAGTATCAATCTTGCAAGTAAAGACATTCATGAAGTCATTACTGCTGTGCTGTTTTGAAATGTCTGAAGCTGAAGCTTTATTTCTCGTTAATTTAGCCACTGTATCAAGTAAATGCATAGGGTTGTGTTTGTTCTCTTTTAAGAGAGTCAAAAAGTAAGCAAATCTAGAAGTCCTTTCTGAATGCAGTAATGCTGTCCTTCCAAGAAATGCAAAATACCTCTCGTTTTGTTTTCTTCCAGCTGCGCTCCATTTTTGGGCTGCTCTCTTGAGGCAGAGAGTGTGCTCGATACACCATGGCGTCTGACTATTTTCTTTAATCTTCTTTAAGGGCAAAGGAGCAACTTTATATTAAAGTGCTGAAAAAGAGAGAGTCCGTAGTTTCTGTTGCAACATCTAAGCTATCAAGTATTGAAACTGATCAGGAAGATTTTATATAAAGCAATCTTTAGTGGGCACTGCTGCACAATAGGACCACAGTACCTCTCTTTTGTTTAGCCATATTTACTAAGGAATTAAAATCAAAATGTCCAGCACAGTATCATGACCCTAACATCTTTCTCTCTGTTTTACTCATAGTGCCCTAAGACTGCAGTGGCACAACACCTTGAAGAGAGCACCCACACCCACCTCTCTTTTCTGTGTGGTCTGGTGAATCGTCACAGGCTGGAACTTAGGGAACTGCGGCGTAGAGTGGAGGAACTCTCTGGAAGTCGAGATGGCACACTGCTCTGGAAGCTCACAGACTACAGCCAGCGACTACAAGAAGCTAAGAGCAGGGCTTCTGGGAGTTTGGAATTGTTTAGTCCCGCCTTCTACTCCCATAACTATGGTTACCGTCTGCAAGTGTCCGCCTTTCCCAATGGGAATGGCAGTGGCGAGGGCTCTCACTTGTCAGTCTACATTCGAGTTCTACCAGGAGAGTACGATGGGCTGCTGGAGTGGCCTTTCCCTTACCGTGTTTCCTTCTCTCTGTTGGATCAGAGTGACCCGGCTCTCACCAAACCCCAGCACATCACAGAGACCTTCAGCCCAGATCCCACCTGGAAGAACTTCCAGAGGCCGCAGCCTGGAGCTCTGGGAAGTGTTCGTGGGGGATGTCTGGATGAGAGTATGTTGGGATTCGGCTACCCAAAGTTCATCTCGCATGAGGAGATGAGGAAAAGAAACTATATCAGAGACAACGCTATTTTCATTAAAGCCTCCATAGATGTGGTCCAGAAGATATTGAACTCTTGAATTCTGGAATAAATATTAAATAATCTTGTGGCCATTTTGTGCTCACATTAAAATGAAGATACATATTTTTTTGTTAAATCAGGTTTTACCACAGATGAAGGATATTTAGATACTGAGAAGGTGCAATGTGTTGTCTTTTGCATGTATTTTTTCTGTAATATGTTTGTTTTCAAATAAATAAGAGATTTGACATTTAAATTGGCTAATGACTCACTTTTTAGGAACAGCAATTATGGACCACCCATCGGGTCCACTGAAAAAAAGACACAACGTGCTTCTCATTTCTTATTTGTGAATCCTCATTTCCTATCCTCTCGTCTCAGCTCCACCCGCCTTAGGATACACATACATAGAGCACATCAAATATGGTAAACCAACACAATCTCATGGTTACATTTTCCCGTGAGTAGACAGATGCTCAAACGTGCTTAATTTCGGTGGTTTTCTAGTTGAGTGACACCAATGCAAACACAGACTTTGTTTACCCCAAAGGAAAGGATATTTACACTAAAAGTAAGCTATTTTCTGTGAATGTGTACCTATAGTGGCATATTGTAAATAAGAATAAAGGCCTGTTCACACCAAGGATGATAACTATAAAGATAACGATAAAGATATAGCTGTAAAAATCTTTCAATATTAAAGAATTCACACAGCAGAGTTCACACCACAGCTATATCAATAACGGCACAGAGGAAGGATATCATTGTAATCATTTCAGAATGATTTTATCCAGCTGATGACTGATAAAAAAACATCGACAGCCAATCAAAATCCATCTTGCTGTAACAAGCTCAAGCATTTAAAGTGACAGACAGGCATGCCTTCTAATTAACAGAACAATATCATCCGCTGGAAGCTAATATAGTTATTGTTCAAGCAATGCTTTTATGTCTTGTTTTGATCCGGAGATTTTGTAGAAGATGCAAAATAATGCCCCCTACTATAGCGCCCATGGACTGCCGGAAAATTCTGCCAATGGCGGGGAAAGAGTTAAAGGATTAGTTCACTTTTAAATAAACTTTTGCTGATAATTTACTCACCCCCATGTCATCCAAGATGTCCATGTCTTTCTTTCTTCAGTCGAAAATAAATTAAGGTTTTTGATGAAAACATTCCAGGATTTTTCTCCATATAAATAGACTTCAATGGGTTCCAAACAGTTCAAGGTCCAAATGACAGTTTCAGCGCAGCTTCAAAGGGCTTTAAACGATACCAGACGATGAATAAGGGTCTTATCTAGCGAAACGGTCGGTCATTAAAAAAAATTTCAGTTTAAGTTTTATAAGCACAAATGCTCGCCTTGCTCTGTTCTGTGATGCACATTCGTGACGTAACGTAATACGCAATTACGTTGAAAGAAAGACATGGATCTTGGATGACATGGGGGTGAGTAAATTATCAGCAAAAGATTATTTAAAAGTGAACTAATCCTTTAAGCAACATAATGGACTGTTTTTGTACAGCTAAAATAACTGGAAGCGGATGACACGGGAAGCCTTGATGTGGGAAGTTACAGGCAACCAATGGAGGCGATGGTTGAAGATCTGTTTGATGGTGCTAGCTTTGAAGTATAGCAATACTGCTGTGTGTAGTCTTATATCAGTTCTATAGTCTTGAGCTGAAATACAAAAAATAACCACATTTTCTTTTTCTTCCTTTTTAATTCTTCACCATTCAAAATGTCAATACATGTTCATGATCAAATTACCCAAACACAAAAAACAAAGAAAGAATCATTTGATTTTGTGAAGCTTTCAAATTCTAAATATCCCTGGGTAATGATGATGAGATCTTCAGAGAGCTACTGCTGTTTATTTGGACCTTTAGTAAGATCTACAAAGAGGACGTTGACCATGGGAAAGGCTTCCATGTCAAATACCACCATTCCATCTTGACCCTCAAGATTCTCCTTACACTGGACAGAAATCTAAAAGATGCATGCAGGCATTTGTAGAGATTATCCATAATCCTAAAATAATTATGTCTCTATATGAATGAAATACCTGAGATTGATGTAATAGTTCATCAGTTACATCCTCTTCCGTCAAGAGAGTATATTTCTCCAAAGGGTGTTCTCGAACAAATTTGCAGCAAGTTTTACCCATATGTAATGAGAAGCATTATTACTATCTTAAAAGAAAAGCACATTTGACAGTCTAGAATATATAAAATATGTAATGTTATAACTCAAATCTTTGACATTTTCTTTAACAACACTTCAGCGTTAGCACTCAATGCTAGTTTTGCCTTACCGTTATGTTGACAATCTGGTTCCAAGCTGTATAATAAAAGATGTTGTATAAAAACAATAAACTAATGAAATATTATGGCGAACAGGTTTTGGAAAATGGCTTGGTGGGTTTTTTTTTTTGTGTGTGTTGTGTGTATTGTCTTTCAACGATCGTACACTGACCAATTGCATATAGCCTAAATATCTTCCTTCCGGGTTGATATTACACGTGACTAGACGTGACCTTTAGTGGATTTGTACATATGTGAAAATCACCAATGAGTTAAAACCTTCATATATTTGTCAAAAGAATTTGATGGTTTCATATTTTTCATCAGCTACTGTACCAAACATCTAAAAGCACCAACAGCAAAACTAGGCAAGGCAAGCGACGTTTATTTATGTAGTACCGCTTCATACAAAATGGTAATTCAAAGTGCTTTACATAAAATTAATTAAAGATAAGCATTAAAGGTACATAAGAAACAGTTACAAGTGTCATTACTTTATTGTACCTGACCTTGAGATTCTGAATGTATTACACAGTATGGCATGTAAATGAAATGAAGCTATTAAAACATCAGTCATAAGTAACAAGTTATTGTTAAGCTTTAATAACGGGAAAACCAATGTAAGGAAATCAACATAGTTTAGTCTGGCAAGTTTGAGCTTTTAGGCAAACTTTTTTAGAAAACATCATGTCAATGTGAGATGGGCGCCATTAACTGCTATCTGTCTCTGGCTTATTGTACATCTTTCAACAGATAAGGCACCGTACATCCCTTAAATTTATGTAAATAAATAAATGAAGAATTTCAAAACTTTCAAAATTCTCAAGAATTTCAAACTTTCTAAACAAGCTTTTTTTCAAAGCATTAAATTGCTGTAAAATGATCTTTTTAATACACAATTTAAAACACAAATACTTCTATATGCATATCACTGATAAATAACATCTATTCAATCATTGGTAATTTATTTGAAATAGCAAGAAGAAAAAAAGATTTTACCTGCAAAAATCACAGCATAGGTCCATTAAAGTTGTCTTCTCTGGATTTAAAAAAGTAGTCCATTGAGTTCATTTTAAATCAAGTCCGCATAGTAGTGAAGATTAGATGAAAAATATAATGAACATTTGTGGAATATATATACACCCTTTAAACCGATCGAAATGAAGTCTACAGGACATCCTCCTCCAATGATTTAAATGTAGGTCTCAACATCAAAGCAATGCTACTGTATGCTACGTATGTTCCAGCATCACATTCATGAGAAGGCAGGAAATCAAGGGTTCTCAGAACTTACATATGAGGTGAGGATTAATTACGTAAGATATGATCTTCAAAACATAATCAAAGGAACCACAGACACTGCGAAAACTCATGACTCTCAGACAAATAACAAGGATAGAGGAAAACGTCCAGAAATGAATGCAATCTTGCCAATTCCACATAATAGAAACTAAGCAGTCATCAATTCTCAGTTCTTGTTCAATGATCAGAGCTAAAAAATCTGAACTACTTACATTTACCTAATCTCATATAGTCCTATCATTTCAAATCTTAAAATAATTTGTTTCTCGACAGCACAATTGATATAATCATATGAAATCCTAGTAAAACAACCCTGAAACTGTGAATGAATTGAGTTTATTCTTTTCAACAAATTGTTGGTCCAGACCAGTTCACAAACCCATCTGAATGAATCAGACATCACTACTTCTGTCATGAACTCTCAAGAGAGCTAGAGCAGATTATTTGAGTTTATTTTTAGTGAACAATGAGTTGAATTTATATGTTGTCCTGTTTCTCACCCAAAGCTATTGTATGACTTCAAAGACTTGGAATATGAGGCAGAGTTGTGTATACTATTTAAGGCCCACATTTATGATGCTTTTTGAAGACTTCAGCATAGGAAAAACAACTAGCCTAGTCTTCATCTTTTGTTTTTGTGTTCCACTTAAGAAAAAGACAGGGGGCAACAAGGGAGTAAAAACATTGATTTTTGAATCAACTAAGAAAAAATCACAAAGATGCAGGATGTGTGTATTCAACTTGCAGGAAGTGTTCAAGTTTAATATAAATATAGCCAAACCATTCAAATGCTCCAATGCAACAATAAAACAAAATAATAAACACAGAGTGAGATGCAGAGATACAGACTAGATTGATGACTAGATTACACAGACTACACCAGTAGTAATTCGACTGGTTCATTTCTGCCTACTAATGCTATCAGAAGTAGTATCTCGCCATCACACATGTCCCGTCTGTTACCACGAGGAGGAGTAATGACTTCATGCACGGATTGTTTTCTACCAATCATCTTGGTACTGATGCATTTTAAGGTTTGCATGCTTGCATTATATGGTTGTTTTTTTTGTTTTTTTTCATCTTGCACTGTCCAGTATAAGTCAAAGTATAAGGTGCTATTTTTTATTGTGCTGCTGTTTTGCACTGGAATGTCTCTGGGGATTCAAGATATGTCTATCTATTGTTTTTTTTTTCAGTATGTATAAAGATTCCCATGTAAAGCCTTTTCATTTTTAGCTGATGTATTTCTTATTGCCGGTTGTATATTCTGTATATAACTGTGTATGTGACAAATAAAACTCTTGAATTTTGAATCTTGAAAGAAAATTAAGGCTGGACATATGGAAGGGCTTGACCCTTTTTAACTAGTAGCTATTGCTTTTGTCACAGCAATGAGCCATAATGTACTACATGCTATTGCTTTTAGTTAGCAGGTTGTATACTATTTAGCCAAAAATATGTGGTCATCCCTTTCTAACCACTCCGACTTGACCCGCTCTGAGCAGAATTCGAACCAGGGTCTCCGGCATGGGAGGTGGGCACGTTAACAAGGATGCTAAAGCCCACAGCCGCTAGCGTCAGTCGCTAGCACGCCTCTTGAGGTTTACACACAGCTCTTACTGGCCTGAATCCCTCACTCCCATTCGGGTCACAGCACCAAATGTGACTGGTCAAGCTCGATCTGATCCATTCAAACTGTGGTCTCCAGTCTGGGAAGCGAGTGTGCTAACAAGGATGCTAAAGACCACAGCTGCTAGCGTCAGTCGCTACCGTGCCTCTTAAGGCCAGGGGAGTGAGGTTTACACACACAGCTTGCACTGGCCTATGTCTGTTACACTTGATTATTTCAGTAATTTCTGTGAGAATGAATATTCCTCTTATCATATTACATCATTTGTATTATCTCTATTCTAGATAATTCTATGCTTTTAGATAGTTTGAGATGTAGATTGCATTTGGGCCCACTTTATATGAACTTCTTTAACTTTGTACTAACATACACTCTAAAAAATGCTGGGTTAAAAACAACCCAAGTTGGGTTGAAAATGGACTAACCCAGCGATTGGGTTGTTTTAACCTAGTGAATGGGTTGTTTTAAGCAAACCACTGGATTAAAACAACCCATTTACTAGGTTAAAACAACCCAATCGCTGGGTTAGTCCATTTTCAACCCAACTTGAGTTGTTTTTAACCCAGCATTTTTTAGAATGTATAAATTATTAATTTGATGCAATGCACTTATTGTTAATATACATGTTTTTACTGCATGTAATTATATAATAATTACACTGTTGACCCTTCCCTTAGATTTTAACCCACATTTACACCTATAGCCAGTTAACCAAACCTGTCCCCAACCTTACCCATATCCCACCTCAACAGCAGCACAAGTGTTTTGCAATACAACAGGAACACAATCATACACTCACCTAAAGGATTATTAGGAACACCTGTTCAATTATCTAATCAACCAATCACATGGCAGTTGCTTCAATGCATTTAGGGGTGTGGTCCTGGTCAAGACAATCTCCTGAACTCCAAACTGAATGTCAGAATGGGAAAGAAAGGTGATTTAAGCAATTTTGAGCGTGGCATGGTTGTTGGTGCCAGACGGGCCGGTCTGAGTATTTCACAATCTGCTCAGTTACTGGGATTTTCACGCACAACCATTTCTAGGGTTTACAAAGAATAGTGTGAAAAGGGAAAAACATCCAGTATGCGGCAGTCCTGTGGGCGTAGAGGTCAGAGGAGAATGGGCCGACAGATTCAAGCTGATAGAAGAGCAACTTTGACTGAAATAACCACTCGTTACAACCGAGGTATGCAGCAAAGCATTTGTGAAGCCACAACACGCATAACCTTGAGGCGGATGGACTACAACAGCAGAAGACCCCACCGGGTACCACTCATCTCCACTACAAATAGGAAAAAGAGGCTACAATTTGCACAAGCTCACCAAAATTGGACAGTTGAAGACTGGAAAAAATAACGGGAGCTTTGTGCCCTGGATGTGCATCCCACAAATCTCCATCAACTGCAAGATGCTATCCTATCAATATGGGCCAACATTTCTAAAGAATGCTTTCAGCACCTTGTTGAATCAATGCCACGTAGAATTAAGGCAGTTCTGAAGGCGAAAGGGGTTCAAACACAGTATTAGTATGGTGTTCCTAATAATCCTTTAGGTGAGTGTATATCAATAAAGTGTTTTATTAGGGAAAAAAGTGTGTTTTACTTGGGAAAAAGTGTTTTATGGAGAAGAAAAAATTTAATTAAATTTAGCTCTATAATGAAAATATTTACTTTTCCTAAGTTGGCTGTTTTGTAAACTCATTTCATAAAGTCAAGTTACTTGAAAAGTGTGTGCTTTCTGCATATGAATTTCTTGCACTTCACACACATGGTGCTGGTTTTGCTGTAGCGCTTGGATGTCAAAAAACACCAGCATGTTGAAACTTTGAGAAAATGAGAAAGTCACAAAATATCAAGAAAAAAAACTAAGGTTTAATATTATATCAGGTAGCTTGAAAAAAATAAACGATAGGTAATTTTTACCATCTAAAATGTTTTTCTGTATTGAAATAAGTGTGGAAAACCAAATTTTTTAGCTTCATAAGGTAGTAAAAAAATAAAATAACAAAATATAACCAATAAATGTTATTATTTTGGGTCGGAACAGTTGCCTTAGAGCATTAAAATATGTGGGTAAAATTGACCCGCGAACATCACAAATGTTATAGTAATTTTATTTGTATATGTCAAAAAACACCAGCATGTTGAAACTTAGCATGCATGTTCATGATGATAAATGAGAAAAAGTCACAAAATATCAAGAAAAAAACACAAGTTAACTAGTATTTCCAACAACTAGAAAATCTAAATGGGTCAAATTGACCCGCAACATAACACAAGGGTTAAAGTACTGAATGCCCCATTGCATCACATTTTAGCCATAGAGAACAACAGAATCTACACTTGTGCGGTTGTTCAAAATTCAAATAAATAATGCCTTCATGCTGATTTATTCAGTTTCAATTGTACTTGTTTCTTCAAGTAAAAGTGCCTGTGAAATATTTAGTTTCAACACTATTGAACGTTAACTTAAACCTTTCAAAATGACTTGAAATGTTTCTGAAGGCAGAGTTAACTAGGGCTGGCTTGCATAGTGTGAAAAGCCCTTCAAGCTTTTCCTCCCCTGATCGTCCTCATGATGCAGTTGACATCAATTGCACATTAATCCAGTTTCTGGCCTTTAATCTTCTTCCATGTCGATCACAGTGCCTTCATCATCAATATCTGGCTCAGCCTGAAGTTGGAGATGGATGGTGTATGACACATCATCATACACAATTTGCCCACAAAGGCCTCGCTGGTTCTCCACGCACTGCACTGAAAGCTGAAAATGCGTAATTGTTAGACATTAATCTTAAATCAGTTAGAGAAATCATGATCCAACCTTTCTTCTCATTACCTTTACAGAAGGCTCAGTTAATATATTAGCCTCCTCAAATGTCTCTTCAGAAATCCCTTCTTGGTTGTCCACATATTGGACAGAAACCTTTAAATAAAAAAAACACTTCAAATTGAACAAAATTTCATAAGATTTGAGCAAATACAAATGAATTTTAATTAAACATTTGAGTTGACTATCAGTAGTCTGCAACCCAGGTCCAGTTCTACAGGGCTGCTAAGGCCTGGTTCTACTTGAGGCACCCTCAAACGCTAGCAAGAGCACCCTCAGTTGATTTGGCAGACGCTTCAGTGCATATATGTGTTTGCGCTCTGGAGAACGTCAGATGTATCTATATTGACAATGTGTTTTTGCAGCGGTGAGCAATGTAGCCAATCACAGACATAGTTGTTGACCTCTTGAACGCGGTGGCATGGCCAATCAGAGGTGTTTAAATGAGTTCGAATCCACTCACCGCTCAGAACACCAGTTTTTATTCAGTGTTGAATAATGCAGTGGGCTATTGCGAAACCTTTCACCAACAAACAAAGTGTAGACACGACGTAAGTAAGAGATTTATTGTGCATTGTTGACAGATTATAATGGAACTTTGTGAGATTAGTGATTGAACGTGGTGTTTGCTCGCTTTCTAAGCTGTACAGTTTATAAAGTCCATTGAATAAAACTTGAAAAAACATGTTTTCCATGCTGCTAAGAGGACAGACGGCCAGTTGCTACAAAGTTTCGGTAGTGATGTCTACATATAAATGCTGGATTCACTCTGCACGAGACAGAAATATCCTCCTGGACACAGAATAGATCTTTTGCCTCTGTAGAGGATATTACATTTTAGCGGATTTCTCTGACAACATGTCACAGCTTTAAATCTGGATACTGATATTCTTATGAAAATATTCCCAATTATTACCCCCATTATTACACGTCTTTTTTCATTACAGATTCCCCCAAATACATGAATTTGCAAATTAGATTAAAAAAATAAAACATTTTTTCTGGTTCTCAGGAAGATATATTTTAAAATACTAGTAATACATTAAAGCAATGGAAAGGCAGACTAATAGATTAATAGTAAAATATTCATAGCAAAATTACATACCATGGCTTCGGAGATGACGAAGAGCCAACTAAAACTGTCGTTGAACAGTTATGGTGTGTTCGGATCTCAAAAATGGATGTATCTGATTTTACTCCTTTGTAATTCACACCTGTTCACACTAATCGACAGGTGATTGTAATCACTCTGAATCTTGGAGGTCTTCCTTGTTTTCCCGGGTCAGATCATTGCATGTGCAAAATGGCGCCAAATTTGTTAGACTCCACGTTGTCCTTGCGTGCTTACGTCATGTCCGCTAGATATGCTACTTTGTTCTTCAAGCGATATATTTTATAAATAGATATTGTAGGGCTTTCTTGGTATAGCTAGTGAGATCTGTTACATTGTGAGAGAAATGTCCAAAAATGTTACCTTTTACTTGCCTCTATGGCACAAAGATGGGCATTTGACGGTACTGCCCCAGGGTTATGATTTTCGCGCATTTTTGCCATTTTTTTTCCTAACCGTGTTTGTAATAACAGATTGATGAAGCACAAGATACATTCAGATCCTCTGCATGTTATATTTTATCGTGAACTTTAACATACAATTTTAAGTTCCAACCACAGATGCTGATCGAGAGCTTGAAGAATGTACATGTTTGTCTTTGTACATGTGGCCATGTGTAATTTGAAGATTTTCTTCTCAATTTCTACATACACTGCTTTTAATAAATGTTCAGCATGCTAAAACAAACCACTTTGAGTCTGTGCATTACCTTTCAAATTCTCGTAGACTTCATGTACAAAGCACCCGTAACCTTCATTGCGGTGATCAGTATTATATTGGAATGTCATTGCCAAAAAGATACGTAATCCAATACAGAAATTAAAATGGTATAATAAAAAAAAAAACAAATAATGCAAATCAAAAGATAAACGATTTGTGAAGAGTTTCCTGTGTCACTGCCTGGAAAAGACTGACAGACTTCAGATATATCCCACCTGGAAGCAAACAGGACTCCTCCCAAAGATTCAGTGGTATGCAGTTTATACTTGCTCCAACAAGCCAAACCATTTCCTTTACAAAGTTATAAGAACCAAGAAATTGGTAAATGCTTGTCACAGTATAACATATTTCAGACAATAGAAGTAATTAGAAATTAAATATAAAGATGTACTTGAGTCCTACAAACCCGATTCCCAAAAAGTTGGGACACTGTACAAATTGTGAATAAAAAAGGAATGCAATAATTTACAAATCTCATAAACTTATATTTTATTCACAATAGAATATAGATAACATATCAAATGTTGAAAGTGAGACATTTTGAAATGTCATGCCAAATATTGGCTCATTTTGGATTTCATGAGAGCTACACATTCCAAAAAAGTTGGGACAGGTAGCAATAAGAGGCCGGATAAGTTAAATGTACATATAAGGAACAGCTGGAGGACCAATTTGCAACTTATTAGGTCAATTGGCAACATGATTGGGTATAAAAAGAGCCTCTCAGAGTGGCAGTGTCTCTCAGAAGTCAAGATGGGCAGAGGATCACCAATTCCCCCAATGCTGCAGCCAAAAATAGTGGAGCAATATCAGAAAGGAGTTTCTCAGAGAAAAACTGCAAAGAGTTTGAAGTTATCATCATCTGCAGTGCATAATATCATTCAAAGATTCAGAGAATCTGGAACAATCTCTGTGCGTAAGGGTCAAGGCCGGAAAACCATACTGGATGCCCGTGATCTTCGGGCCCTTAGACGGCACTGCATCACATACAGGAATGCTACTGTAATGGAAATCACAACATGGGCTCAGGAATACTTCCAGAAAACATTGTCGGTGAACACAATCCACCGTGCCATTCGCCGTTGCTGGCTAAAACTCTATAGGTCAAAAAAGAAGCCATATCTAAACATGATCCAGAAGCGCAGGTGTTTCCTCTGGGCCAAGGCTCATTTAAAATGGACTGTGGCAAAGTGGAAAACTGTTCTGTGGTCAGACGAATAAAACGACTAAAGAGGACAAGAACAACCCAAGTTGTTATCAGCGCTCAGTTCAGAAGCCTGCATCTCTGATGGTATGGGGTTGCATGAGTGCGTGTGGCATGGGCAGCTTACACATCTGGAAAGATTCAAGATTCAAGAGTTTTATCTGTCACATACACAGTTATATACAGATATAACATATCTGTAGAATTATAAATAAATCAAGTCAGGTAGAAAAAAAATGGAATAGTGGAATAAAAGTGGAATAAAATAAGTGAAGTAAACTGTGCAGTGAGTAAACTGTAGACTTATAAATATGTGGTTACTAAATGTACAAAGAAGTATAATGCACAAACAGGTTTATAACAGGTTGTTACACAGTAACAACGAGAACAGAAAGTGCAGTGCAATGTCAGTATATCGATATGTCACGTGATGTTAGGTGACTGAGTTCAGGAGTCTGATGGCCTGGGGGAAGAAGCTCCTCCTGAGTCTCTCAGTTTTGGCCATCAGGCTTCGGAAGCGCTTACCAGATGGGGGGGTTTTGCAGGGTTGATGAGGGTTTGCAGGATGATGAGGGTTTGCAGGGTGATTAGAGTCCTTGATGATTTTAGTAGCTTTGCACCTTTGCAGTGTTTGGTGTAAACGTCCTGCAGAGATGGGAGAGCTGACCCTGCGATACGCTCGGATAAGCGCACAACTCTTTGCAGGGCTTTGCAGTCATGACTGGTGCTGTTCCCATACCATGCTGTTAATACACTTTCTATCGCCCCTAAATAGAAAGTTTTCAGGATAGCTGGTGAAACCCTGAATTTCCTCAGCTGGCACAGGTGGTACAGTCTTTGCCTGGCTTTTTTCACCTGTGTTTCACCTGTTTACACCCAGGTACTTGAAGCTGCTCACTCTCTCTACTGGTGACCCGCTGATCGTGAGAGGGGAGTATGTCCATTGCTGTCTCTTCCTGAAGTCCACAATCATTTCTTTGGTCTTGCCAACATTCAGAGAGAGACAGTTGTCCTGGCACCATGATGTTAGATGCTCCACCTCGTCCAAGTATGCCATCTCATTGTTGTTAGAAATGAGGCCCAGGACAACAGTATCATCAGCAAATTTGATGATAGAGGTGGAGCTGTGTGTGGACAAACAGTCATGTGTTTAGAGAGAGTAGAGCAGGGGACTCAGGACACAGCCCTGTGGAGCTCCCACACTCAGGGTGATGGAGGTGGAGGTGAACTGGCCTACTCTCACCACCTGAGGCCTGCCAGTGAGGAAGTCCTCAATCCAGTGGCAGAGAGAAGGATTCAGGCTGAGATCCAGGAGTTTGGCGGTTAGCTTAATGGGAACTATGGTGTTAAAGGCTGAGCTATAGTCAATAAATAGCAGCCTTATGTAGTTCCCACTTTTGTTGTCAATGTGATTGAGGGAGGAGTGGAAGACATGAGAGATGGCATCTTCAGTCGATCTATTGGGACGATAGGGAAACTGAAGAGGGTCCAAAGTGTCAGGAATGAAGGAGCAAATGGTGTTTTTAACGAGTCTCTCAAAGACCTTCATGACTATAGACGTGAGAGCCACTGGACGATAGTCATTTAGGCAAGAGGGTTTACTGTTCTTAGGGACAGGGATGATAGTGGATTTTTTGAAGGAGGTGGGGACCACAGATGTAGCTAGGGACTCATTAAAGATAGATGTAAACAACCTGGCGAGCTGATCAGCACAGGACCGCAGAACACGGCCTGAAATACCATCCGGCCCAGCAGCTTTCCTGACGTCCACACGCTTGAGTGCCCTCCGAACTTCATCCTCCGAGACAGAGATCACGTGGTTGTTGCTGCTCTGAGTAATTCCCTCTGACGCATCACTTGGCGGAGTCGCGCTGCCAAGTTTACAGTCAAAGCGAGCGTAGAAAGAGTTTAACTCATTCACAAGTAACGGATCAGCTCTGACCTCTGCAGAGGATTTAGATCCAAAAGAAAAAATGGACCTCAGACCCTGCCACATGCGCCGGGAGTCGTTGAGTTGGAAATGAGACTCCACTCGATCCTTATAACGGAGCTTTGCGGCTTTAACTGCGCGTCGCAGAGCATAGCAGGACGATCTGTATTCAGTCATGTTCCCCGATAGGAGACCGGCGTTGTAAGCGGCAGTGCGTGTGTTCACTGCAGCGCGGATTGAATTGTCCACCCACGGTTTCTGATTTGAGAAGGACGTTATTGTTATTGTTTGAGTGGCTTGCTCTGTAAGCGTGTTGATGAAGCAAAGCACCACATCCGTGAACTCGCTGACATCAGATGAACTCGCCAGGAACATGTCCCAGTCAACGTCGTCCAGAGCTGCCTGTAGCGTGGTCTCTGAGTGGGCTGACCAGCGTTTAACTTCCCGCCTCACCGGGGGTTCCTGAACGAGCCTTTGTTTGTATTCAGGTGTGAGGAAAATGGCGGCATGATCCGATTTGCTGAAAGCTGGAAGTGACTGCGCTTTATAGGTGCTCTTAAACGGAGAGTAGCAATGATCCAGTGTATTTGCTCCTCGTGTAGGACAGGAGACATGCTGGTGAAAGTTTGGCAAGACTTTCTTTAGGTTTGCTTTGTTAAAATCGCCCACGACGATGAACGCCACGTCAGGGTGTTTGTTTATGACGCCTCTGGCAACATCATGAAGGCCAGATAAAGCCAGCCCTGTGTCTGCCTGTGGTGGAATGTAAACGGCGGTCGCGACGACAGAGGAAAACTCCCTCGGCAGATAGAATGGGCGGCAAAGGATTGTTAAATGTTCCAGATGAGGCGAGCAGGATCGCGAGAGAATGGTGATGTTCCTGGGGTCGCACCATTTCTTGTTGATCATGAAGCATACTCCACCGCCTTTGGATTTACCGGCCTCGGCTGTTCTGTCCATCCGAAAAACAGAGAAGTTCTCCGACGGCGTCACAGCTGTGTCCGGGACCACGGGCGTGAGCCATGTTTCAGACAAACAATAGATGTTACAGTCTCTCATGTCCCGTTGAAAATTTATCCTGGCTCTGAGATCGTCCATCTTATTTTCCAAGGATTGGACATTTGCGAGCATGATGCTGGGAGAGGTGCATGATGCTTTTTCTCAGTCTGTTGCGGATCCCCACGCATTTCCCACGGTGTTTCTTGATTCTTCGCCTTCGACTCTGGCCATTGTTCAACTCGGCGTTCCAATGAATCTCAGCTGGCCACAGAGGATCGGTGAAAGTGTCCTGAAACAGTCCAGTGTAGAGGTAACCAATGTCCAAAAGAGTTTTGCTGTCATAGCAGATCAATGCAGATGATAAATTTGTAAAAATTGAGAGCAAAAGAAAGTAAA
This sequence comes from Paracanthobrama guichenoti, assembly GCA_018749465.1. NCBI lineage: Eukaryota > Metazoa > Chordata > Actinopteri > Cypriniformes > Gobionidae > Paracanthobrama > Paracanthobrama guichenoti. Next base: position 20,157,731 of record CM031963.1, on the reverse strand, counting down.
ATAGTAAATAAAAGCTTCTTTGCGGAGCGACCTGAATGGCGACCGAACACGGCGGCGCCATCTTGTTTTCGAAAGGCATCATCAATGCTGAAAGGTATATCCAAGTTCTAGAACAACATATGCTCCCATCCAGACGTTGTCTCTTTCAGGGAAGACCTTGCATTTTCCAACATGACAATACCAGACCACATACTGCATCAATTACAACATCATGGCTGCGTAGAAGAAGGATCCGGGTACTGAAATGGCCAGCCTGCAGTCCAGATCTTTCACCCATAGAAAACATTTGGCGCATCATAAAGAGGAAGATGCGACAAAGAAGACCTAAGACAGTTGAGCAACTAGAAGCCTGTATTAGACAAGAATGGGACAACATTCCTATTCCTAAACTTGAGCAACTTGTCTCCTCAGTCCCCAGACGTTTGCAGACTGTTATAAAAAGAAGAGGGGATGCCACACAGTGGGAAACATGGCCTTGTCCCAACTTTTTTGAGATGTGCTGATGCCATGAAATTTAATATCAACTTATTTTTCCCTTAAAATTATACATTTTCTCAGTTTAAACATTTGATATGTCATCTATGTTGTATTCTGAATAAAATATTGAAATTTGAAACTTCCACATCATTGCATTCTGTTTTTATTCACAATTTGTACAGTGTCCCACCTTTTTTGGAATCCGGTTTGTACTTGAGTGGGTCAAAAGCACTCTTAAGGTACTAACTGCATTTAATATAAATGTAAACTATAATACATTCTCATTTAATTGAAATTAACAACATGTGATTAAGTGTCCAAAAACATTACATTCTTGCACTTTACATTACGTTTATTCTTTTAAGGTGTAGTGATTTTACTTTCGTCCACCCAAGGACGGCAAGTAAGGTAGTGATTGGTACTCACGTCACCGCTGACGTTGCGATTTTTGGATCACCCATCACTTAAGGTGTGGTTATGAGTACATCAGATGACCATCTTCCCCCTCTCTTAGTTTGGGACACTAGTCAAGGTCTTTTACCTTGGCTGTATGAGAACACTCCAAACAGGAGGCTGTCTAATCATTTAGAATTAATGTAAAGTGGGGAGAGTTGGTCAGCTGATTTATCTGAAATATTGGTGAGATTTCTAACTTGTAGAGCCTCTTCTGTATTATCAACATAAGGAAGACACACTTACAAAGATAAACAAGAATAACACAACTACTAAATGAATACAATGAATGATAAAGGAATAAAGTGCATAAGATGCATAAAATACATGTGATTAAGTTGAGTGTGGCTATGGAAGAGTTGCGTTACCTTATGGAAAGATAAACTGTTGTTTCTCTGAAACTAAGGTGAAGAACCTTATTATGCATCAAACAAATAAACAAAATATTATTTGTTATTAACTAGCATCAGTTATATTACCTCTAATGTAAATTAGAAAATCATATACTGATAATATACAAAAATGCCAAGGTCTCTGGACAGAGGTTTGGTTAAGTGATATTTACGTTCCACGTAGTTGACTAAACAGTCCGATGGCGGTGACTTCTTCCACTGGTTGTGCAGTGGGGAAAAGAGCTGGAATCTGTTTCAACAGCCTTGAACACAAAGATCTGTGGGATGCTGATCTCCTGGAGCACCAAAGGGTCCTAAAATCTGAAACACGCAGATAAGGCCCTGGTAGGTGCAGAAGGTCCTTAATCTGGACCACGCAGATGGGGCCCTGAAGTCAAGGTTTGCTGTCCTGAGCTTAACCTTGTTGCAAATGTCTCTGTGTGTCTTCTGCCTCTCTTGCCAGACACTCAGGACTTGGTCAATCCGCTTTTGTCTCTCTGACATGGAGACTCGGGACGTGCTGTAGTCATCAGTGTCTCTCTGGACTCTCTGAACGAAGTCTCTTTCCTCACAGGCTGGAGGCTCAGAACGTGGTCGTATCTGTTGCTGCCTGCTGAATCTACAAGCTGAATCTACAAGCTGTAGATTCAGATCCTCTGATCTTTTGTTGTCTCTCTGGATAAACCAGAGGCTCAGAATGTTACGGTGTTACGGTGTATCTGTTATGTCTCAGAACATGGTTGCTCTGTCACAGTCTCATCCTCACAGGACAGACTCAAAACATGGTGTACTAGTTTGTCTCTTTCGAGGAGAGGCCCAGAACAAGGTGTGTCTGTTGAAAGGGTACCTTTATCCTTTTCCGAATAGAAGGAGATTGCAATTTGGCGCTTCTCCATTCCAGTGCTGTCATTGGCTGCTGGCATCAGAGGGGACACACAGTGTGGCCCACTCTTCTTTCCCCTGTGGAACTCATTTGCATACTGTACACAGTTAGAAGTCTTTAAAGTGTCTTTAAAGCTTACCAATGCATTTATCACTTTCCAAACCACCATCAGAATACCCTTGGCAATATATTAAACAAATAGACACCAAACATGTTGGGAAAAGATTGAACTACAATGAGTTCATTCATTAGTTCATTAACAGCTATTTCTCTTTAAGTATGAAATGGAGGTGTGTATTTTACATCAGTCTTAAGGTTTCCAGACATAGTTATGAATGGATTTGGATGGATCATTGTGGTCTTTCTTTGTTTCACCCACAACTGCTGAGGTCCTGAGGATTTTTTATGGCAGACACAGACTAGGACATTAGGGATCAGTTTCTAGATGGGTGAAGGGCAGAAACTGCATGTGACCAATGAGACGTCCTGTCCTTACTGGGCTTGGTACCAGAGGTCTTCTTCTTGCCTTCTAAGAGGAGTCTGGCTGTTGTCCTGGCATCTTTATCTGATGGCATTGGACAGTCTGTTTGTGTTAGTCTACCAAGATTCAATCAAAATGTAGCAAACCTTTGTTCACTGTTACGGGCAGAGAGGGGCCCGGCCATAAACTGGGCCCTGGAATGTGCTGTCCACTACAAAGATGTATTGTTTTTGTAAAAAATACTATTTTTTAAAGTATGCTAAAGTTACATTTTTCACAAGGGTAGAGATGACTGATAATATCTAAATGTAAAGTGTGTCATTTTTTTATTTTTTTATTTTCACATCAACTGCAAGCAAACTGTAGCATGGTCCTCAAAAAATATTAGACTAGGTTTGTGCTCTGGAAGCTCTAGGTGTCACGGCTGGTGGTATAAAGGAAGATGAAGATGAAGAACACATGGTAATATTTAATAAATCCACACGATGATCAATACGAACATAGAAACATACAGCACTACCACATAAGATGACAGCGGACAATGAACTGAAAACAAAAGCAAACATATACAGGTGATAATGATGAGTGCACAGCTGGACATAATTAACGTCCGTGACAACAAATGAGTGACGAAGGCAGACGATGACGAAACATAATAAGTCCAAACTAACGTGACTGTGACACTAGGCCTGCTTATTGTCATCCTTGCAGCTAATTATGATTTTCTGTTCCCTCATTCAGGAGGGGACATAACATTTTAGATTAGTGGTTCTCAACTGGTTTGGCATGGGACCCAAATTTTTTCATGGCCATTAAGCTGTGACACAAATTTTTAGGAATTTGAGCCAAGCTAATTTATATCTCAAAAATGGTGACACACAAGTACCGTTCCACTTTACTTAACATATACATACATTGTAAGAATACCACTAAAACTGATGAATAAACAGTATAAGGTAAGGTTATTAAACAGTACTCCCAAAATAGTTTTTGTTAATACAATAAAGTTAGTTAGTATGAGCCACCACAGTTATCAGAAATATAGAAAATATGTTTTATTAACAAAGTTCGGGAGGAGCACATTCAGTTAATCAACTCAGTTAGCTAAATAAGGGGTGTATACAGCAGACTTACCTCTGTTCCATCTGTTTTCAGCATCCCCCCACCATCACCCCATCTCCTCACTTCTAACCACTCCTATCCCAACCTTGGACGGGGGAGTACTCTGGGTTCGGGGCAAATTCCAAGCTCGGAGCCCTCCCCTCGAACAGTACGCCAAATACGCATTTAATCTAATTATATGTAGCCTAAGTGTGAATTTGTGAACTGTTAATAAAGCATGGACACTGATGAACAGAATGAACATAATACCTGAATGTAAATGATTCCCAGCTAACACACAACGTACCAGTTACGTAATTTATTGGTACTTAGTTTTTGGTCATTTCCTGGTAATTAATTGTAGTGAAGTGATACACAGTGCGCGCCTATGCATTTGCACGTGAGTACAGTATAACGTTTGACAGGAAAGTTTGTTTTTCTGAGGTCAGACTTTTTAACATTAGAACTATGACACACATTTTCTCTATCTCTCACTTCGCTTAGAAGTCATCCATCATTTGCATAAGATCGGCTCTTATCAGCACCTTATCTTTCAGTCCCTGTTTGCACCTGGTATTAAGATGCATTTTGGGCAATCGGATCACATGTGGAGGACGCTAGTAAACAGGGTTTAAAATGTTTTTGACCACTTCCCGAGGTAGCTGAAAACACATTCAACCAGATTGCTTTCGTAGTGTAAACGCTCATATGGTCGAATGTGTTCAAACAGCCACAGAAGACCACCTACTCTTCGCCCACTGACCTGCATAAACATTATGGGAAGCGCACAAGCCAGATGGAATATACTTTGTCGGCTAGAGACCCAAATTTGGTCTTGTCTCTGTTAATTGAGCAAGAATTATTATTGAAAAATTATTTTATCCATTAGTTCGAAAGATCTGACAAAAAACATACATTACCCTCCCCATAGACCCTCCCCTCAAAGAAATCAAAACAGAAGTTGTTGAAAGTGGACAAAAGACATGGATGAAAACACCAGGTGTAAACGGGTATGTGTCTGCCTCATCTACTTGTGATCTGGACCAAAACGCATCTTAATACCAGGTGTAAATAGGGCCTGACATATAGCCTGATAACATAAAATCTAACAGCAGATACTGAATGAGGACAAAGCCTTTTTCTCAGGTACCCTTAACTTAAACTGTGTCTGACAGAAGGGTCAACAGCGTTCACACACATCTTTCAAAATAAAAATATCTGAATTATGTTTATTGTTGTTGTTGTTTCTTTGGCTGCACAATAGTCTTGCGACCCACTTTTAGATCATGACCTACCAGTTGAGAAACACTGTTCTAGGTCACTATACCTCCGGAAAGACAAATATGGACACTTTCAATTAAGTGGGAAATTACTATTAACAGAAGACAGAGGTGAAATTTTTTTATTTGTTTTTTTTAAGTATAAAGGGAGTGGAGATGATTTAAGTATTGGAAGGCATTTGTCTTGATGTCTTCACTGGCCTTTAAAACAGAGCTGGTCTGACAGAACTGTTCCCCCTAAGAGAAGATTTTGTTTGCTAGTAAAGTTGTATGATTACAAGCCGTAAATAGAAGCAAAGCCATATAAAATTTGCCATTGTTTTTGAGAAAACTGCTGAAAATGATTTTGTCCTATATTAACAAGAGATATGATATAATATCTCACCTAATCAAGGCTCTATGATCAGGAACTGCCACCTGCAGAAGACAAAACAAATCTTTTACTAAGTCACTAGTCATTCAATATTAGGAGTGAAAAAAGTAAAGCATGTTAACCTACCAAGTGTGGTTTGTTAATGGTGAATGTCTCCTGATCATATATGATCACTCCACCCAATCCTTTAGGGTTTTCCACACTCTGGACAGGCATCTAAATATACAGTTTTATTTGTTAATGTCATGTTATGCGAGTATTTTCAGTGCGTTTCTGTATTTGGTAGCCGTGAAAAAGCCGGCGTGAGGCCGGTGCGTGATTGAAGATGAGCGTCAACTGCACGTCACACAGGTCTCGAAACCTCTCACGGAGGAGCTCGGAAGCATAAAAGGAGGAGTGATGACAGTGAAGGATGAGAGAGGACCAGGCCTGGACTTTATGTTGTTTTGTTTACATTTTATTATATGTGTGCGGCAGTCATCCGTGAGGAGACTGCCGTTTTTACTTTTGTTTTGTTTATTTTAAGATTAAAGTCTTTTGAACGTTCCCTGGTTCCCGCCTCCTTCTTCCCATAACAACAGACCGTTATAGTAGCGTTGTGAGTATTTACAGTGCTTTTCTGTATTTGGTTGTGTTGTGAGTATTTGCAGTGCGCTTCTATATTCGGTTGATTTGTGAGTATTTGCAGGTTGAGTTATGAGTATTTACAGAGCGTTTCTGTATTTGGTTGCATTGTGAGTATTTGCAGAGCGTTTCTGTATTTGGTTGCACTGTGAGTATTTACAGTGTGTTTATGTATTTGGTTGCATTGTGAATATTTACAGTGCGTTTCTGTATTTGGTTGCATTGTGAGTATTTGCAGTGCGCATCTGTACTTGGTTGTGTTGTGAGTATTTGCAGCGCTTCTGTATTTGGTTGAGTTGTGAGTATTTGCAGTGTGTTTCTGTATTTGGGTGCATTGTGAGTATTTGTAGCGCTTCTGCATTTAGCTGAGTTGTGAGTATTTGCAATGCATTTCTGTATTTGGGTGCATTGTGAGTATTTGCAGTGCATTTCTGTATTTGGTTGCGTTGTGAGTATTTGCAGTGTGTTTCTGTATTTGGTTGCGTTTTGAGTATTTACAGTGCATTTCTGTATTTGGTTTTATTGTGAGTATTTGCAGTGTGTTTCTGTATTTGGTTGCGTTTTGAGTATTTACAGTGCGTTTCTGTATTTGGTTGGGTTGTGAGTATTTGCAGTGCGTTTCTGTATTAGTTGCGTTCTGAGTATTTGCAGTGCGTTTCTGTATTCGGTTGTGTTGTGAGTATTTGCAGTGTGTTTCTGTATTTGGTTGCATTTTGAGTATTTACAGTGCGCTTCTGTATTTGGTTGCGCTGTGAGTATTTGCAATGTGTTTCTGTATTTGGCTGTGTTTTGAGTATTTACAGTGCGTTTCTGTATTTGGTTGCATTGTGAGTATTCACAGTGCATTTCTGTATTTGATTGCGTTGTGAGTATTTGCAGTGCGTTTCTGTATTTGGTTGTGTTGTGAGTATTTGCAGTGTGCTTCTGTATTTGGGTGCATTGTGAGCATTTGCAGCGCTTCTGTATTTGGTTGAGTTGTGAGTATTTGCAATGCGTTTCTGCATTTGGGTGCATTGTGAGTATTTGCAGTGCGCTTCTGTATTTGGTTTCGTTGTGAGTATTTGTAGTGTGTTTCTGTATTTGGTTAATTTGTGAGTATTTGGAGTGTGTTTCTGTATTTGGTTGCGTTGTGAGTATTTGCAGTGTGTTTCTGTATTTGGCTGCGTTTTAAGTATTTACAGTGCGTTTCTGTATTTGGTTGGGTTGTGAGTATTTACAGTGCGTTTCTGTATTTGGTTGCATTTTCACAGACGAATTGGGATCCCTTTGGAACACGCCACAGTTACTACCACTTCCAGTGCCCCTCGAGAGCCCCTCAGACCCCATCTGTTCCGGGCGGGGAAATTCACGCAGGGAGAGTCACAGCTGCTGTTCCTCAAGACCCACTCAGCAGACTATTGGATAACGCTGGGAAAGCGTGCCCAGGGGGGCCGCTGCGGAAGCCACATCCTGCCCGGAGGGAGTTATCATGTGGAAAATACACCCCTGGTGTAGTGGGCTTTTAACCCGAGCAGGCAGTGCGTTTCTATATTCGGTTGGGTTGTGAGAATTTGCAGTGCATTTCTGTATTCGGTTGTGTTGTGAGTGTTTGCAGCGCATGTGTTGTCAAACTGAGGAAGTTGTTTTCTTATTATTTGCTGGTATTATTGATATTATCTGATATTATTGTAATCTTATATCTGTTATTTAACAGTTGAGATCGTTCTTTAATGCTGATCTAACCAGCAGAAGACACAAGCCATGGTTTATATCCCAGTTGTGCAGGTGGGGTGCGTTGTAACACTGTGTTACAATGAGCCCCTATTAGAAATATGCTATTATATTCTATACTTTTAGAAATTCTTTTGAGAAACCACAAGAAAAGGGTGAATAATGACAAACTCAATGTTCAGAAATTATTAATTATTATTATGTTTTGAACTATGCTGTATAGCTGTATTTAGTGATGTGTTTGTTGTCAAATTCAAAAATTATATATATTTTTAATTATTAAAAATGCCATTATTTTATTTGAAAAAGTTAATAATTGTATTTTATTGACAAAATATTTTAGTTTGTCTTGGATATTTTTGGATTATATCAGGTAACATTTTAAGCTGTCATTTGGTCATGTTACAATGTGCCCTCAAAAAAAAAAAAACACATTCTTCCAACAAAACCACATAATTGTACAAGACGTGGGAAATTAATGTGGGAAAAAATAAATACTCTGAACCCCAAGTGGATTTACACAAACTGGGAAAGTCAAAAAGCGTTTGCCCTGCTCTCCCCTACTCCCCCATTGTGATAGGGATAGTTAGAACTAGAAGTGAGGAGATGGGGTGGTGGAGGGATGCTGATAAACTGTCAATGAACAGAGGTAAGTCTGCTGTATATATAACTCTTATCTTGTTAATGAGTTTGATTACCTGAATGTGCTCGTGTTAATTAGTCATTAATTAATCTCATGCTCTGCCAAGGGAAAGACACAGGCTCGTCGTACTGTGGAGAATACACATATGGGACCACCGTGGGGGTCACAACATATGGAACCCAGCCTAACACAGGTTCCACCAATGCATATGAGTGTCAGGCCTGGCGTTGGACACTCCACCACGTCCGACTGCCGGGGGTTGCGGAGGACTCGACAGGGTTCGCCATACTGGGGAACTCGACTGGAACATATAAGCGCACGTATCCATTCCAAGGGGAAGGGAGTGGCGCAGCAAGCCGACACTTAGAACGGGCACTTCGGTGTTACTGACTATGGGAAGTGAGCACACAGGAAGATACTGGCTCTACACGTAGGCTATAGAACCTAGCGAACATGTTGGGTGTTACCCAACCAGAACGTGCTTGCCTCTGAGCGCTGTTTTGAAGCGGCTGAGTGCAAGACGAACTGCTAACAACTCCAGGCAATTGATATGCCATTGCAGTTGGGGCCCCGTCCACAGACCCGATACTGCAAGCCCGTTGTACGTGGCACCCCAGCCAGTGGATGAGGCATCTGTGGAGACAACAGCATGCCTGGACATTTGTTCTAGAGGCACTCCTGCCCGTAGAAATGAAGGGTCCGACCACGGGCTGAAGGTTTGGCGGCATCTCTGCGTCACTTAGACATGGAGGGTTCCACTGTGCCACGCCCATCTCGGGACTCGGCCGTGGAGCCAGCGTTGAAGCAGTCTCATATGAAGCAATCCCAACGGCGTTACTGCGGCTGTGGATGCCATATGCCCCAGGAGCCTCTGAAAATGTTTCAGTGGTACCGCTATCCTGCGTTTGAACGAATTCACGCAGTTCAACACTGACTGGACGCGCTCCTCAGTGAGGCGCGCTGTCAGGGCGACCAAGTCTATCTCCATCCCGAGAAAAGAAATCCTCTGCGTGGGGCAGAGTTGACCTGAAGCCCCAACTGGCAAAGGTGACTGAGCACCATGTCCCTGTGTTCGCACTACTGCTCTCTCGACTGGGCAAGGATCAGCCAGTCGTCAAGGTAGTTGAGAATGCGAACACCACGCTCTCTCATGGGAGCAATGACCGCCTCCGCGACTTTCGTGAAGACACAGGGCGTCAGGGCCAGCCCAAAGGGTAGGACCTCGTACTGATATGCTCGTCCGTCGAATGCAAAGCGTAGGAACGGTCTGTGTCGAGGGAGAATTGAGACATGAAAGTACGCATCCTTCAGGTCGATCACTGCAAACCAATCTTGGGGACGGATGCACCTGAAGATGCGTTTCTGCGTTAGCATTCTGAACGGCAGCCTGTGAAGGGACCGGTTCAGAAGTCACAGATCCAAGATCAGCTGTAACCTGCCACTCTTCTTGGGCACAATGAAGTACGGGCTGTAGAAGCCGGTCTTCATATCGGCTGGAGGGACCGGCTCTATCGCGTCCTTCGCCAGCAGGACTGCAATCTATTTATCGCTCTCCCTCATGTCGGCCAGGTTGAGCCAGAGATGCCGTTCCTGGACCACCAGAGTGGACATCGCCTGGCCAATAGAACGGGCGGTGACTTTCGTCACCCGGAGGGTGAGGTCCATCGCCGTCCGGAGCTCCCGGAGGAGCTCTGGGCCAGGGCTACCCTTGTGCATGTCCATGAGTGCCTGGGCCTGGTGCACCTGGAGCAACGCCATGGCATGCAAGGCGGACACAGCCTGGCCACAAGACCTGTAAGCCTTCACAGTCAGACTGGAGGAGAACTTAAAGGCCTTGGACGGGAGACGTGGGTCACTGCGCCAGTTGGAGGTGGTCGCCGGACACAGTTGCATCGCGACGGCACGCTCCACCAGTGGGATCCCCACGTACCCCCTGGGTTTCCCGCCGTCAAGGGTAGTGAGGCCACCGGGTCGGTTTCTGGCACTAAAGGGTGTCGTCCACGACCTGGTGAGCTCCTCATGCACCTCCGGGAAGAAAGGCACCGGGGCAGGATGCTGAGAACCAGCGCGACCCGCCCCGAGAAACCAATCATCCAACCTAGAAGGTTAGGGACGTGGTGGAGGGTTCCACTCAAGCCCGACCTTTTTGGCGGAAAGCATAGCCATCAACTTGGAGTCCGACTCGACCGCTGGCAGTGCAGCCAAATCTTCATCCTCCGAGGACTGGAACTCCCCCTCCGATGCAGCAATCGACATCTGCTCGCCCGCCGGAGCCCTGAAGGTTACCTCGGAAGCTCTACAGGTAGCGGCGCTTGTGAGGGAATAGAGGCCTGCGGAGGCTGGCTCGGCAGGTTTGCCCTAAACGTGATCCTCAGGTCACCCCAGCCATTTGTCGAAGTAGCCCTATTCTGGGGAATAGCGCTAGATCGAGGCATGGGTAGGGAGACTCCATCTGCACGGGTGGAATGATATCTTGAAAAAGACGCAGTGTCACACCCGTGTTGCTCTTTTTGTGAGGAAAACGCTCTTCTAGTGCTGAAGCACCCAGGGGAAGACCGCGGCAACACACAGGGGAAAGGTGCAGCCTGTGTGTGCACTCACTCGACACAAAAATGCCCTCATGCACCGTCTCTTTAAGGGTTGCTGTGAGAACAGCAGTTTTTTCTTTGTGATTGCAGCAGTGACTGCGGTCGCGCTGAATGTGCTGTCTCGCCAACACCGCGTCTTTCTCTCTCTCTTTCTCTCTGATCTCTGATCTCAATCAAAGTTGAACGTTCTTCGTGAACACCATTCGGCTCCGAAGTGAATGACAAATGTGCGCTGCATTTCACTTCCGCTTTATACCCGCGACTCAGGGCGGAGCGCGAGATGCAAATCTCGCATGCCAATTCTCATTGGCCTGTTCTCTATATCTCAAAGCTGATAGGGGCTCCCTGAAGTGATCCCAAATCGTCTGTGACGTCCGACGTATGTCGAATGTGACCGACTGAAAGAGAGCATCATGTGCTATCTTCAGTTGCTGCACATTGAGCTTTGTACTATTTGCAGCGTGTTTCTGTATTTTGTTACTTTGTGAGTATTAGCAGTGCGTTTCTGCGTTATATTGCAGGCTCTTAATTACTGAAACTTTTACTGAAAGTTAAAGTTTATTAAAACTGGACATATCTAAAGAGGTCATATAGTTGCATCCTTAATTAATGGGATCCAGGCTATAAAGTTCTTAAATTCTCCTATAGTTGCCCTAATAAAAAGTTGCCATAGTTCTTGCATAGAATCCAGAGTTTCATGACACAGGCAAAAACCATTCTCTTCATTACCATGGTTTTATGGTTTCAATAATAATAACAACAACAACAACAATAAGGGGTGTAATGATTGCCAGATCTATTCGATTTTTTAAAATAATGATTTCTGCCATTTTGCTGACTTGATATGAAAACATGAACCATTTCACAAACAAACACTATACTGTAAAATATAAAAAGTACCTTAATTTGACCCACTGTGGGTTGATGGGAGTGGCTGAATTTCAAACCCTGCAAACACATGCAAATGAAACGTTGTAGTCAGCTGGACCCAAATTCAGAGTGAGAATTATAAGGTAGTTATAAGGTAATTAGGACTTGAAAACCCACATCGGTCAATTAATTATTATTATAACATTATTCAATTTATCATATGCGATGACAATAGGATCGGGTCTCGTGGGTTTCGTTTGATACTGCATGTGCTATAAAGAAATATTTCAACTTTATTTATGTGGTTAAAGCCATTTGACGATGATCTTAATGGATGAACAAGTGTCAAAGAAATTATAAAAGAAGCCAGAAAAATTGCAACTAAATAATGACCGTAAACAAGATTTTGCCAGATAACACACAACCACACACGCAACATGCAGCAGTTTACAAAAGCCACAAAGCTAATAGTGTAGCAACAGTCTGATTATTTTTGCAATCACCTAAACATAGCACTGTTGTCATTGTCACATACAATAAAAGTTACACTAATTACTCAGTGTTATCAATATCTGCTTTACTAGTACTAAAATTTCATGAGAAATATACATACCATAACAATGGTACTGTTTCACAAATCACAATCACACCACAGAAGTGCGCCGCCTAACGAAGGTCCTCCAAAGAATAGCAATAAAAATATATATATAAATATATAATAAAAATTATATTTAAAAAATCATTACGCCACTTTTTAAATTATACAAATATTGTTTAATTATATAATGAATGTATATGTATATGATAATTATTCCTTATTATAATAATTAAGAACTGCAATTTTTTTTTTGAAACAACTCATATTGTCTAATAGTGTAACAACACATTTATCACATGCCTATTACAGGCATCATAAACAAATGAATAAACATCCATAAAAGCTGTATATGTTTAATTTGATCAAACTTATCTGTCACCCGTCTCCTGTGTCTTTCACTTCCAGTTCATCACTTCATGTCTTGTCATCTTGAACTCATTGAGGGTCAAGGCTTCCATCCTTTAGTTGGTTTCCAAGGGTCTTCTGAAGGTTCTTCCATTATGTTTGGTCTCAAGATCACCATGACAAATGTGAACATTGTGAAGAAAGAGTGATTGATTGGTCCATGAAATGCATCTGTGCAACTAACTGATGGTTATCTAGCTCTTAATGAAACTGTCACACGCCTGCAAACACGAGATGCAGCTCTGATTAGCCAAACCAAACCCCAACAGCACAACCCACTGCTAAATGAGCACGCAAACAACATTTGAACAGTTACCTCTCTGATTAGTACCCATAAAATACCATTTAATATGCTATTAATGACCTTATAACAGCAAATGGATGATTAACTGTAGGTTTATTATATTATAATTATTTCAGTTAAACAGCTAAACCCATTTTACACATTTGGACATCACATTTCAAGCAGAGGCTGAAACTGAAATTATTGCATTTTGTATCATTTCCTTCTGAGAATTCTGGGAAAATTTCAATTTTGTATTGTCAACAACTCTGAAATGAAACTGAGGGTGTGATTCTGCCCCAAGACTCAGTCAATGTGCTGAGTCAATATGAACATGTTACCAAACCATTTTTTCTTGGCTTGGTTTAAATTTAATATGTGAAATTCTAATTAATTTAGCTATAAGACTTGCATGTAAATGGCAATAGTACGTGACAACAGGTATTTGTAATTCACCAGTTAATGAAGTTATTAATCAGACACAATATGGTTTTAGTTAAAAAAAAATTTTTTACACCGTTTTATATGCTTACATTCAACGGGGTCCTAATGGACACATGAATGTTATGAAAAAAATCATCTTTCTAAACCCCACTCAACATCTGATCAGCGGTCACCTCCAGGAGGAGTAATGACTTCAAGCAAGGATTGTTTTCTACCAATGGTACTGATGCATTTTAAGTATTGCATGCTTGCACTATATGTTGCACTATACGTATACAAGAACGCAAAAGACCGAAGCCGCTAGCATCAGTCGCTACGGTGCCTCTTGAGGCCAGGGGAGTGAGGTTTACACGTACAGCTCTTACTAGCCTACGTCCGTTACACTTGATAATTTCAGTAATTTCTATGAGGATGAATATTCGTGCTATTAATGCAGCATACAATGACATGCAAGAGAATTCTAGGCTTTTAGATAGTTTGAGATGTAGCTCGCATTTGGGTCCTACTTTATATTAAGTGTCTTTAACTGCAATGTACTAACATTTAAATGACTCCTTTGATACAGTGCACATATTGTGAACATAAATGTTTTTACATTGTTTTTATATTTCAAAACAATACCTGCATGTAATTACATAATAATTACATTGTTGACCCTTCCCTTGACCCACATTTACACCTAGCCAGTTAACCAAACCTGTCCCTAACCTTAGCCGTATCCAACCTCAACACCAACACAATACAACAGAAACACAAACATATATATATATATATATATATATATATATATATATATATATATATATATATATATATATATATATATATATATATATATATGCACTATATTGCCAAAAGTATTGGGACACTCCTCCAAATAATTGAGTTCAGGTGTTAAAAATCACTTCCATGGCCACAGGTGTATAAAATCAAGCACCTAGGCATGCAGACTGATTCTGCAAACATTTGTGAAAGAAAGGGTCACTCTCAGGAGCTCAGTGAATTCAAGCGTGGTGCTGTGCAATAAGTCGATTTGTGAAATTTCCTCACTACTAAATATTCCATGGAAAACTGTTAGTGGTATTATAACAAAGTGGAAGCAATTGGGAACAACAGCAACTCGAAGTGGTAGCCCATGTAAAATCACAGAGCAGGGTCAGCGAATGAAGTGCGCAGAAGTCACCAACTTTCTGCAGAGTCAATAGCTACAGACCTCCAAACTTCATGTGGCCTTTAGATTAGCTCAAGAACAGTGCGTAGAGAGCTTCATGGAATGGGTTTCCATGGCCGAGCAGCTGCATCCAAGCCTTACATCACCAAATGCAATGCAAAGCGTCAGATGCAGTGGTGTAAATCACGCCACCACCGGACTCTAGAGCAGTGGAGACATGTTCTCTGGAGTGACCAATCATACTTTTCTGTCTGGCAATCCGATGGACGAGTCTGGGTTTGGCGGTTGCCAGGAGAACGGTACTTACCTGACTGCATTGTGCCAAGTGTGATGTTTGGTGGAGGGGGGATTATGGTATGGGGTTGTTTTTCAGGGGTTGGGTTTGGCCCCTTAGTTCCAGTGAAAGGAACTCTTAATGCTTCAGCATACCCAGACATTTTGGACAATTTCATGCTCTCAACTTTGTGGGAACAGTTTGGGCATGGCCCCTTCCTGTTCTAACATGACTGCGCATCAGTGCAAAAAGCAAGGTTCATAAAGACATGGATGAGCGAGTTTGGTGTGGAGGAACTTGACTGGCCTGGCACAGAGACCTGACCTCAAACCGGTAGATCACCTTTGGGATGAATTAGAGAGGAGACTGCGAGCCAGGACTTCTCGTCCAACATCAGTGACTGACCTCACAAATGCGCTTCTAGAAGAATGGTAATAAATTCCCATAAACTCACTCCTAAACCTTGTGGAAAGCCTTCCCAGAAGAGTTGAAGCTGTTATAACTGCAAAGGGTGGGCCAACTCCATATTAAACCCTTCGGATTAAGAATGGGATGGCATTAAAGTTCATGTCCATATAAAGGCAGGCATCCCAAAACTTTTGGCTATATAGTGTATATATAGCGTTTTATTAGGAAAAATGTGTTTTATTGGAAGAAAAACAAAAAAACAAAAACACTTTTATAGAGGAAAAAATTTACACCCCTGCAGACATCAATATGTTTTTGTCAATTTTCCACCAAGAGAAAGACTGAATTTAAAATTGTTTACAGTGCTGAACACCCCATTGCATCATATTTTAGTCATATTAAGTTAAAGAGTTTGGCAACAAAACAACAGAAACTACACTTGCGCCGTTGTTCTAAATTCGATGCCTTCATACATATTCCTTTATTTAGATTTGAAATCGAAATTTTCTTCAAGTAAAAGTGCCTGTGAAATATTTTGTTTCAACATTACTGAACATGGATAACACTGAACATGGAGTCAGTCCCAGGAATGAATCTTATACTGATCTCATTCCATGTTAACTTTACTCAGATGCAGGACTTCATAACCCAGAGGTACTAAACCTTTCAAAATAGCGTGAAATGTTGCTGAAAGCAGAGTTAACTAGGGCTGGCTTGCATAGTGTGAAAAGCCCTTCAAGCTTTTCTGGTAACACTTTAAAATACTGTTCTGTCATTAATGAATAATTACACAGGAACAAATGAGTAATGCATTATTAACATTCTAGTAACTACTATTAACTAACAAGAAACTCAGATTAATGAATTAGTAATGCTCAGTTGAATGTGGTAGTTCACTATTAGTTAATCAGTAATTACTATTTTTTCCACACACCTCAGAGGACCAAGAACTACTATATATAGGTTCATAATAAATGTGAATAATGCATAATATATAATTAATTCTAAATTGAAGGTCATAGTAATCACTCAAGTATTACCAAATCCTTCAGAAGGAACTTCTAATTATTTGGATCAGTATGCTAAAGTGAAGATCACGGTAACCTACTAGTCATGACTCAAGTGTTACAAATCCGTCAGAAGCCATTACTATACAAAAACCTCAAAAGCTTACAGTGATTTCAGTCATTACTAGAGAGTAATCATGATTTTCACTTTAGAATACTGATTCAAATAATTAGAAGGGGAGAGTGGAGCACAACCAAACTTCTTTTGACATTAATTTCCCACGTCTAGTACAGTTTTGTGGTTTTGTTTCACATGGTTTTGTGGTTTATACAGTGTATACTTTTTTCTTGATTTTCCCCCGAAAGAATGGAAGTGAAATGTGACAACATGCCCCATATGTGGGTTACATTGTAACATGTGAGGGGCACATTGTAAAATTGTGAGAGGGTGAAGGGATGAGACAAGGACTCAATTGCAGGAGAAAATGGGCTTCTTTATTAACAATAAAATAATAAATAAGTAAAAAACAAGACACAAGGAGCAAGGAAACATGAAGCACGTAACAAACGACAACGATCCAGCACAGGACTGCAAACACAAGCAGAATAAATAGGGAGCAAACAAAGGAAGACAGATGGGGCAAATGAACCAGTAATCAGGTAACAAGAGGGGTCAAGACAATAGACATGAGAGCACATGGCACAAACTAACATGACAAGCCATGTGCTCACACCAAACATGACAATATAGCAGTGTCAGAACTCTGTCACAAAACCAAGAGCAAACTAGACCAAAGTGACAGAACCCTGACAAGCATGACCAAATGACAGCTTAAAATGTTACCTGATATAATAAAAAAATACAATTATTAACTTTTTTTAAATAAAAGAATGGCATTTTTAAATCATTAAAAATATACTAATTTTTGAGTTTGACGATAAACACATCGCTAAATAGCTATATACAGCTATACAGCATAGTTCAAAACATAATAATAATTAAAGCTGCGAGCAGCGATGACGGCCCAAGCCGGTGGCACCGCCACCCCGGTGGCTTCGGGGAAACTGTGCACGACAGGCAATATGCATTTAAACAGGAGAATATTTTTTGAAAAATATTTTAAATATGCAACATTTACCGCAGCAGCTGGTGCCACTATGACCACAAACCACACCCATGATGTAATTTAAATATAGATTAATTTGTCATAGGATATAATAGGTCACTTTCAAATATTTGCAAAGTTATCTTTTGCAGCTCAAAAATCCGTAAGTCCAGAAGGCCAGTATTTAATTCAATGTATTTGTATAGTTTTTTTTTTTAAACTTTTTGTCACACTAAAGTGATAGTTATTTGTGATAGCCTATTTGTGATAGCCTATTTTTTTATTTTATTTTATTTTATACCTGCACTGACTTAAATCTGAAATTGCACTATTGTTACCATTGTTTGCACTATTTGCCATCGCCACTTTACCTCTATAATTCACTTTATCCATCTTTTTTTTAATCTTTCCTCTGTTGTTGTTACTGTTAAACTTTTGTTGTTATTGTTATTGTTTTGTTGTTGTTAGGCACCTAGGGTCTGAGAGTCATAGAATTTCAATTCTCTGTATGTATGTACTGTACGTATGGCAGAATTGACAATAAAGCTGACTTTGACTTGACTTTGACTTGACTATGATATGAAACGCATCTAAACTCTATTGTTGTGTACGTGTAAACATGGGTACGCACAACACATATTATACATTAAAATATCTTAAGATCAATCATCATTACGTAAAGTACATTAGGCAAGTTGTTTATTTATTTATTTTTGTAACTAAAATAATGTTTTAATAAAATGACTGTCAAAGTCATTTGAATTCCCCCTCATTAACTGCAGCAGTCGGTGCTGCTATGACCACAAACCACAACATCTATGAGATCAATTCAATTTAGATGAGTTTCATGTCAGATGATGTCATAGGTCCCTTTGAAATGAGTGCAAAGTTATCTTTTGGAGCTTACATTTTTTAAAGTCCTTAAGTCCAGTATTTATCTAAAGGTCTTTTTATATTTTTATTAGCATAATTATGAAACTAATCATATAAAACTATATTGCAGTGCTCTACAAATCGAGTTCAGAATGACATTCAGAGTACTGCAGGTGCACCCATCCCACTTACACACACACACACACACACACACACACACACACACACACACACACACACACACACACACACACAGAGAGAGAGAGAATGCAGAGACAGAGAGGCATGCTTTAGCTGTCAGCCACCCATCCCCCCCTCCACACACACACACACACACACACACACACACACACACACACACACACACACACACACACACAGAGAGAGAATGAATGCAGAGACAGAGAGGCATGCTTTAGCTGTCAGCCACCCATCCCCCACACACACACACACACACACAGAGAGAGAGAAAGAGAATGCAGAGACAGAGAGGCATGCTTTAGCTGTCAGCCACCCATCCCCCCCTCCACACACACACACACACACACACACACACACACACACACACACACACACACACACAGACAGAAAGAGAATGCAAAGACAGAGAGGCATGCTTTAGCTGTCAGCCACCCATCCCCCTCTCCCCACACACACACACACACACACACACACACACACAGAGAGAGAGAAAGAGCCAGAGGCATAGACAGAGAGGCATGCTTTAGCTGTCAGCCACCCATCCCCCTCACTCACACACACACACACACACACACACACACACACACACACACACACACACACACACACACACACACACACACACACACAGAGCCAGAGACAAAGAGGGAAACAGGTTTTTTTTTCCCATCAAAACTAAGTCAACAGTGCCATCTATTGGACAATGAAGGGAGGACAGACAAAATAAGATTCAGATTAAATATATTAAATAAAATAAATATATTGATCTGAAAAATAGTACATCAATTTTAAATTCACCCAAGTTCAATTACCGAACATACAATCTTAATTTTATTTAAATCAAACAATGATTTTACAAGAAATTAGACATTTTCTGTTTCCCTTTTTTGTCCTTCATTTAATCCCTCGCCATAGCAGCACCGTTTGAGATATCCTATAATCGTTCGCACTATAGCATCTTCAGTGTCTTTGTTTCATGTTGACCGAGTTTGGTGTCGATTCCATGCATCTCCTACGAATAGTTTATAATAACTCAGAGCCTGATTTATCCAAAATTCCAAATTCAAACCAAAATATCTGACTTCCTGTTGGTCGGAGCTAATGACTGTAAATTAGAAAGATGTCCGGCTCGATGAGAACAATATATATACAGAGTTTGGTGACTGTAGATAAAACTAACCCCCCCACTTTTGTCAAAAGGTGGCGCTACTGAGCCCCTCCACCACGCCCGTTTCTAAGACTTTGGCCATATCTACTGGAAGGCATCACTGATGTGTGTGTTGAGTTTCATGCCATTTCAAGCATGCTAAGAGTCTCAAAAACACCCAAAAGATGATTAAACTTTGACACGTTGCCATGGCAACAGTATTTAAAATATCAGGAATCCATTCATATGTCTATATCTGCCATGTATTGACATTATACTGATGAAGTTTAAAGTAAATCGGGTGAAAATAAGACGGTGATTCAAAGCATTTTTGATAAAACAAGCACTTCCTGCTGCCAGTTGGTGGCACTATAACTTTGACTCACAAAAGTCATATCCATGTGATCGGCCTCTTACAACGAACACACAGCTGAAGTTTCATCCAAATCACTCAATGTATGCAGAAGTTATAACGCACTTTCTGTTTCCCATTTCTCGCAATAAATTTGTCTCCTGCCACGGCCAAACCGTTCGAGATATCAAAAATCCGCTCGCAATTTAGCATCCTCAATGCCTTGACTTCATGCTGACCGAGTTTGGCGCTGATCGGGTTAATCGCCTAGGAGGAGTATTTCAAATTCCACAGTATGCGTTTTAAAACGACCCATAATAGCTCACTTCCTGTTGGGCGGACGCATAACTTAGAGCGCGGAAGTTTTTCGGCCCGATGAGCTCTATATGTGTACCGAGTTTCATACTAATACATGCAAGCGTTTTTGATTTATGGACAGTTTTCTTTTTTTTTCAAGGGGGCGCTGTCGAGCCCCCCTGCCACGCCCGGGTACCAAACCCAGCCCAAACCCTGATGGCCGCGCATTCCGACGAGTGTCCAAAGTTTCAAGAGTTTTCTAGCATGTTAAGGGTCCCAAAAAGGGCAAAAAGGCGAAAGAAAAATAATAATAATAATAATAATAATAATAATAATAATAATAATCCTTAGAAGAACAATAGGGCCTTCGCCCTTTCAGGGCTTGGGCCCTAATGAATAATTTCTGAACATTGACTCTCAGTCATTATTCACCCTTTTCTCATGGTTTCACAAAATAATTCATAAAAGTATAGAATATAATAGCGTAGTTCTAATAGGGGCTCATTGTAACGCAGTGTTACAACACACTCCACCTGCACAACTGGGATATAAACCATGGCTCGTGTCTTCTGCTGTTAGATCAGCATTAAAGAACTGTTAAATAACAGATATAAGATTAAAATCATATCAGATTTGTCTTATTTTAAATAAACACAAAAACAGAGAAAAAAATAAACTTAAAGGGATAGTTCACCCAAAAAAAAAAATCAAAAATGAAAATTAGTCATCCTAGGTGTATATGACATTCTTCTTTCATTCTTCTTTCTTTCTTTTTCTATGGTTAAATACATGTTCAGTGATATCTTCCAAAGATTTTTTAATTTTGGTGTAATTTTTTCTCGAAGTAATGTTGATATGGCAGCTAGTAAATACACAGTTTTGTCATCCTGGCATGTGTGAAAAATTTTTAAACCATGCGCGTTACAACTAACTCTGTGTTAGGTTGTGCCCGCTCTCCCCTAGTTCTTTTGGAAGGATGTAGTAACACCTGAGTCATTACTATACAAAAGCTTACAAAAACTCAAACGCTTACAATGACTCCAGTCATTACTGAGTTATGTTTTTCACTGTAGAATACTGATTCAAATAATTAGTAGTTCCTTTGGAAGGATGTAGTAACACCTGAGTCATTACTATACAAACCTTACAAAACCCTAAATAGCTTACAACGACTTCATTCATTACTAGAGACTTATCATATTTTTCACTTTAGAATACTGATTCAAATAATTAGTATATAACTACTTCTAAAGGATTTGGTAATACTTGAGTCATTACTAGTGGGTTACTATGACTTTCACTTTAAAATGAATTATATATTATGTTTTATTTATGTTAATTATGAATCTGTATATAGTAGTTCATAGTTGTTGGGAGGTGTGAAAAAAATAGTAGTTATTGATTAACTAATAGTGAACTACCACATTCAACTAAGCACTATTGCTGTTAATTAGAGTTAACTCTGGTCAAGGGGTGGAGCCCTCACTGGACTCTGGTCATGGGCTGGAGTCATCACTGGACTCTGGTCATGGGCTGGAGTCATCACTGGACACTTGGGGCGGCACAGGCAGGGAAAGGCACTTGGGCGAGGCTGGCAGGGCAAGACGCTTAGGCGGTACAGGCAGGGCAAGGCGCTTGTTAGTTAATAGTAGTTACTAAAGTGTTAATAATGCATTACTCATTTGTTCCTGTGTAATTATTCATTAATGATGGAACAATATTCTAAAGTGTTACCGCTTTTCCTCCCCTGATCATCCTCATGATGCAGTTGACATTAGTTGCACATTAATCCAATTTCTGGCCTTAAAGGGACAGTTCACCCAAAATTTTAAATTCTATCTGTATAAATTTCTTTGTTCTGCTGAACAAAGCAGATTTTGGCAGCTATTGACTACCATAGTGGGGGGAAAAAATACTATGGTAGTCAATGGCTGCCAAGATCTGCTTGAACTTGTTAAATATGGATATTTTTCTTACACAAACCCATCCATTTGCTTCAGAAGGCTTTTATTAACACAGACATGTGGATTACTTTGTGAATGGATCATGGATAAAATTTTGGGCTGCCATTTACTGCTATGAAAATGCTTGGAAGAGCCAGGAAATGTTTTAACTCTGATTGTATTCGTCTGAAAGAAGAATATATATATATATATATATATATATATATATATATATATATATATATATATATATATATATATATATATATATATATATACACCTAGGATGGCTTGAGGTGTGTAAATCATGGGCTAATTTTCATTTTTGGGTGAATTATCCCTTTAAGTGTAACCCCTCGCATACACATGTTGTATATGCTTACTGTCGTAATGAGTTAAAGAGTCAACTTATGTAAAAAGTTGCAGCTTTAAGCTATTTTTTTTCCTAGCTATAAACATTACAGCTGAAATTGGATGACGACAGTAATGTTATTCCTTGACTCACATACCATGG
This sequence comes from Paracanthobrama guichenoti, assembly GCA_018749465.1. NCBI lineage: Eukaryota > Metazoa > Chordata > Actinopteri > Cypriniformes > Gobionidae > Paracanthobrama > Paracanthobrama guichenoti. Next base: position 20,134,833 of record CM031963.1, on the reverse strand, counting down.
CTTCAGTGACAGAGATGTCAAAGAACTAACTAAAACAGTAGTTGGATGTCACATCTATTTTACTAATCTGTAGGTGATTGTAATCACTCTTAATCTTGGGAGTCTTCTTTGCTCCCGGGTCAAATCATTGCATGTGTGAAACGGCGGCAAATTTGTAAAAGACGTGCTTACGTCATGTCCACTAGAAATGCTACTTACTACTTCAAGCGATATATTTTAGATCTTGTAGGGCTTTCTTGGTTTAGCTAGTTAGAAAAATGTTACCTTTTACTTGCCACTATGGCACAAAGTGTAGGGTAAATGTACCTATTAAGCTCACCAAAGTCTACATTGAGACATTTTTAGTGCACGGGATACTGGTTTGAGTACAAGAAGTTATGTTAAAATAAAAGATTAATCTCTCACACAATTTTATTTTAAATGACAAAAGCGTTTAAATTAAGATACATCATTAAATGCATTAGTCTGGCTGTGCTTAATGGGTTCATGTTTGTACCCTTTACATCCCTGTTCCCATTAAGCTCACAACATGTTTTTCTGGGAAAATTCTTGTTTATTTTAAACAACATTTTTAAAGAATAATTTTATAAAGATTAACTTGAAGTGACAATCATCAGTTAATATTTAAAGTCTGTTTATGAAGAATTTACAATGTTCAGTGTGGATGAGCTTAAAGGTGCCCTAGAATGATTTGAAACTATATTTTAAATTGTTTTCTGATATCTACATAGAGGGTATGTGGCTTATTTAAAAAAAAAAAAAAATGTACAGGTCCATTTACAACCCTAGAAATTGTCCCTATATAATGCTCTGTTTTTACCTTATTTGGAAGGGTCATGAATATTAATGTGGAGTTCTGCTCTGATTGGCTGTTTCACTGCGGTTTTACACATCTCTCCTGTCTGGCATGACAATGGAGAGATTAGGCATTCAACCTTATATGTTTGAGCCTGTTTCTGACGAAGATGCAGATTTTGAGGAACAACATTGTTTTGAGATTGGAAAAGGACGCTTCTGAGTTTAGTATTTATTTTCATTAATAACCTGCAAAATTGTTATGTCCATACTAGAAATTCAGCCTAAACGATAACTAGCATATAGCATCAACTTTACGCGTTAGAAGTCACAACTTTGTTCTTAGCATTCTTAGCATTGTAAAAACATTTTAATTATTGTATTGTGTCCCTGTATGATTTTACAATGATAGCTTCTTCACTTTGAATCACGAACTGAACTGGGTAGCGCGTAAATATGTTGTTTGTACAGTAACATCACAGTTTGACAGAGTACTGATTTAAAAGTCGACTTATTTAGTAACAAAATTAATAGAAGCGTTGTCAAATGACTATCGTTTTAACTTATATGGTGGAGAAGGTCACGCTATCTAGAAGGATCGAGTGAGCTATCTGTAAGCAACTAAACTAACGTAGTACGACGTATCTACGGTTGTATTTTGTAATTTATGACAACACTGGCAGGAAATTATATTAACCTTTGTCATTAGACACACTATTTAGTTATGTATGGTACTTGGAGTTTCCTATTGTTACTGTACTAGCATCTTGCGCTATCTAGACAATGCTGTCTCTCTAAGAAACTTTCAATTTAATCAGAAATTGAGTTAATAAGTCAATAAGTGGATAAAATCACGCTGAGCAAAGCCTGCTTCATATTGTCCCAGGTTTGAAAAACTGTCCGTGGTGAAATGGGCCGAGCAAACAAACAATTTTGAATTAAATCGTTGTGGTATACGATTATAAATAAACATGAGACATGCCTGTTGACATTTTTTATCTGTGGGAAGGGTATGAAAAGTCCTCACATCCCCTGCACAGCCTGGAACATAACATTTGTGTCCATGATCTGCCATTTTCGCTGTCCTCACGTGACACTTGTTTACCTGCAGAACTCCCGATGATTCGGCTGCAGTTCCGCCTGACATTGAACATGGGCAGGCATATGCAAATGTTGGGGGCGTACATATTAATGAGCCCAGCGATTGCGTCACAGTTGGTGTTATGTTGAGATTCGCTTTGTTATGCGAGATTTGTTTTTCACCATAAAGGGAGCACACTGAGCTTTATTGGAACAGCAAACCTTTTTTTTAACTAATAAATATTACATTTATAAATTTAAAAGTACAATTTTTCTAAATAAATAATCTAGGTCATGTATTAAGTTCATACATATTTTAAAATGAACAGCTATTATCTATGAATATCTATGAAATTATACTTTTTCTTATTGATGTCACACTGAAGCTGTGGTTTTCATAGTAGTGCTCCCTTTAAGCTCACCGCACAATAATATAAAGTCTTTAATAATTACAGCAGTGTAAAACCACAGAGCATCAATAAACTGTACATTTATAATATAATGAATTTAAAAGCACAAGCCAGTAATGCCTGTGAAGTAATATATTAGTGTAGTCTTATACAGCTAGTAAGCTAACAATGTTCCCTTTCAGTCAGTACTGACGAAATAGGGGTTTCGCTTACAAGCCAATCGCCTCTGAGATCTACAAAACGAGCCAATGGCATGAAAATGCCATGGGTCTGCAGAATTTGCATAACGCAACCCCGCCCCACCGTGTGGGTATAAAGGGAGTTGCGTTGCAGACTCACATTGTTTCTGCTTCAGAGCCAAGTGTTACTTGACTTCTGAGCTTCCTCTCTTCAAAAAGAGTGTCTCTCCAGAGTGTTGGTGTTATGGTGCGTTCCAGAGAGTTCTGCATTTCCTGTCTGATCTGTGCAGTGGTCTAGCACAGCGTGTGTGTTCTCCCTGGGCGCTTCGGCATTTCTGCAGAGCTTTCTCCTCTCTAAAAGAGCTCTAAAAAAGCCACAGCCCTGACTTCATGGTATCTTGTAGAAGCGATGGTCACGACCATTCCTGGACCTGTGTATCTTGAGCTGAACCTGGCAGGTTTTGTACCCTACCAACACATGGTGGCTACCTTCACTTCTGCCAGGGCCTTTTCTATGACAGTCCTATGTGCTGAAGTGGAACCTCTTCGTCACCTGGCACTCTTCCACGGAAGACCCTAGGAAATGCCTGTTTGGGTCTGTGCTCTCCTTCCTCCAAGTAGGGTGGAGCGATGGCTGTCTCCTCTACCTGAAGGTTAAGGTGGCCACTATATTAGCTCACCACAACCTGGTGGACTCTAAAATGGTAGGACAACATGACCTGATCCGCAGGTCTTATGCACTCTTGTGACCTCACAGTGGTGTTATCTACCCTGCTGAGTGCTCCCTTTGAGCCTCACAGTCCTTTTGAGTTGTAATTTCCTTTCAATGAAGTGAGTTTTCACTCGGCACGCTCTTGATTGTCTAGCTCCTATGAAGGGGGTATGAGACCTGCAGGCTTTTTCAGTGAAGTGTGCCTGGAATTCAAGCTGGCTTACTCTCATGTGATAACCTGAGACCCCGGCTTGGATGTGTGCCCAAGGTTCCCACCTCTTCAGGTGCTGAACCTGCAAGCACTGCCTTGGAGACAGACCCAGCCTTGGCACTGCGCTGTCCAGTACGTGCCCTTGTGCTTACATAGACCGGTCGCAGTGTTCAGGACCTCTTATCAGTTCTTGTCTGTTTCAGAGAGCAGCAGGAAGGGAAGGCTCTCTCCAAGCAGAGGTTGTCACGCCATTGAGCTTATGGTTCAGGGCATGCCATGCCCCCTAGGGGTCTCGGCACACTCCACTGAGTGTTGTCTCCTCTTGGGCTTAGTGCATGGCGCCTCGCTAACAGACTTAGAGCTGCAGGCTGGGCGACACCCAACACATTCGCTAGATTCCATAATCTCTGAGTGTAGCCAGTTCCTCTCGTGTAACTGGACAGGCTCAGGTGTCTTTGCTTGCTGCGCCATTCCACTCCACGGACTGGATGTGAGCGCATATTTACTCAGGTGAGTTTCTCAGTAAGCCCTGAGTTCCTCCAGCACTGTTGATGCTGACACCTGAGTGCATGCCCGCTTGGTCAGCCCTCGTGTTAGGCTAGGTGCTTCCATGTGCATGGGTCCCCCTCTGGGCAACCCCAACATGTGTATTCCACGGTAAGTCTCTTTGAGCACGTGCCTTCCCTTGGCAAGACATATGTTAGCTCCTACGAGGGCCATATGTGTGTTCCTAAGTCCTCCCTGCAGGTAGGCATTGTTTTGCACTTCTCCACATGGGATATGCTCCCAGTGTACCTTGGTAAGATGAGCCCAGCCCCTCGTTTGTGACAGGCTTCACGGCAGGGAGCTCAGGTCAGCACAGGATGCTGGAAGACAGCTGTTGTGGCGAGATTGAATTGGGATCCCCATTTCACCAGTACTGACGTAACTCATAGTGTACTGACTGAAAGGGAACGTCTCGTTACGTATGTAACCCTTGTTCCCTGAAGGAAGGGAACGGAGACGTTATGTCCCCCGCCACAATAGCTGTACTGCTGGAACCACCGCTTAGGCGCTCAGCCTCGGCTCTTCAGCAGGTAAACATAATGCGAGTCTGCAACGCAACTCCTTTTATACAAACACGGTGGGGTGGGGTTGCATTATGCAAATTCCGCAGACCCATGGCATTTTCATGTCGAGCTTAATAGGTACGTTTAGCCTATACATGAAGTGTATACATATGGCCATGTGCATTTTGAAGATTTTCTTCTCAATTTCTACATGCACTGCTTTCAATGTTTGTTCAGCATGCTAGAACCAACCCCTTTGAGTCTGTGCATTACCAAGTTCTCGTAGACTTTGGTTAACCCTGTCGACCTTGACTTTATGTACAAAGCACCCGTAACTTTCATTGCGGTGATATATTGCAGTGTCATTGCCAAAAAGATCCAAAAATAATCCAATACAGAAATTAAAATGGTATAGTCTTAATTTGTGTTCCCGAAGATGAACAAAGGTGTTACGGGTTAGGAACGACATAAGGGTGAGTAATTCATGACAGAATTTTCATTTTGGGGGGAACTAACCCTTAGTTCAGCTAATTGTTTAATATAAATGTAAACGACAATTTCGTTGTGGATTTTCCAAGAATTTTTAATTTTTTTTTATTTTTAAAATCGGGTAAATTGTGTTAATGAAGAGTGTTAGCGTCTTCTCTCTCTTCTGGGTCACTACATAGAACTCGAAGACAAATGTGGACACTCTTCTGTTCAGTGGAAAATGACTACTAACAGATGACACAGGTCAGATGAAAATTAAATTAGTTTATTTTAATTTGTGAAGGGAGTGGAGATCCTTGGAAGGCTATCCAAAACAGAATGGTCTCACAGAACTTTCCCCCCTAAGGGAAGATTTTGTTTACTGGTAAAGTTGCACTATATGATTACAAGGCAAATTTGAGCATTGCTATTGAGAACTGCTAAAACTTATTTTGTGCAATTTATATTAACAAGGGATATAATATATATCTCACTTCATCAAGGCTCTTTGATCAGGAACTGCCACCTGCAGAAGACAAAATTAGTCTTTTACTATACTAAGTTGTTAGTCATTCAATATTAGGAGTGAAAAAAGTAAAGCATGTTAACCTACCAAGTGTGGTTTGTTAATGGTGAATGCCTCCTGATCATATATGATCACTCCACCCAATCCATTAGGGTTTTCCACACTCTGGACAGGCATCTAAATATACAGTTTTATATGTTAAAGGATTAGTTCAATTTAAAATGAAAGTCATCCCACGCTCAAGCCATCCTAGGTGTATATGACATTCTTCGTTTAGACGAAGATAATCAAAGTTATATTAATAAATATCCTGATGTTTCCAAGCTATATATTGGGGGTGATGGGGTCCATCGAGTTTGAAGCTCAAAAAAGTGCATTCATCCATAATAAACGTACTCCACACGGCTCGGGGGGTTAATAAAGGCCTTCTGAAGCAAATCAATGGGATTTTATAAGAAATGTATCCATATTTAAAACATTATAAAGTCAAATATGTAAGTTGAGTATGGAAGGCTGTATAGCGGAAGCTAAATATTTTACTTTATAACGTGTTAAATATGGATATTTTTCTTACACAAACACATCGCTTCGCTTCAGAAGGCCTTTATTAACCCCCCGTGCCCCCCATACATTTAAGATGGATGGATGCACTTTTTGAGCTTCAAACTCATGAGCCCTGTTCACTGCTATTATAAAGCTTGGAAACATCAGGATATTTATTATTATTACTCCGATTGTGTTCATCAGAAAGAAGACCGTCATATACACCTAGGATGGCTTGAGGGTGAGTAAAACATGGGGTTATTTTCATTTCAAAGTGAACTAATCCTTTAATGTAATGAAGTGTGAGAATAAAGGAAGTCTTTGAAAAGACATTTACCCCCAGTTTCACAGACAAGGCTTAAGCTAGTCCCAGACTAAAATGCATGTTTGAGCAGTTTTAACTGAAAGCAACTTGCACTTGACATTTACAATATGTCAGTGCCATTGTTTTGTCTCAAGATGCACACCAGTAATGTTTTTTCTAAGGCATGGAACGAAGGCCTAATCCTGGCTTAATCTAAGTCCAGTCTGTGAAACCAGGCCTAAATATAACCCACTGTGACCAAAATGATGATTTAATTGTGAGTTATTTGTTCATTAGGGAGAACACAATGCCAGAACTGTTAGATGCTGTAAGCTGTATAATAAAATGTATGATTTCAGCCATTTTGAAAATATGAACCATTGCAAAAACAGACACTATAGTGTAAAAAGACAAATACCTTAACTTGAACCACTGTGGGTTGATGGGTACAGCAGAATTTTGAACCCTGAAGACAAATGCAAATGAAACACAGATGATGTAATAATGAATGGTTCAATTTAACATAAGCAATGACAATCGCTTGTGGATTGGGCCTTGTGGGTTTCCAACCTTCGCTTTCCAAACCAGAACTTAAGCCATTAAACCACAACCTTTACATAAAGCATGCTTGATACATGTGCAATAAAGTAATATTCAAAACACAATCTAAATGCTTTAATATTAAGAAGGCCTCACTATTCCATGATTTAAGTGGTCAAAGCCGTTTGACGATCTTGATGAACAAGTGTCCAAGAAACGATAAAAAAGCACCAAAAATGCATCTAAATAATAACGGCAGGAACTCTTTTGCCAAATTTAAAGATTCTAAAAACATAACCACACACGCAACATGCAGCAGTTTACCAACTCAACAAAGCTAATGGTGTAGCAATAGCATGATTTTTTTTTTTGCACCTAAACGTAGCACTGCCGTCTATGTTACATAAAAGCATCAGAATGTAATCGCTTTAATCGTTTATCCGCTTTAATAGTGATACCAGAACAATAAAATAAGTTTGATGAAAATATGAACTCAAAATATGAACTAATTTATGCAATATTTTATCTCAATATGAATTTCATTAGCAATACGTACCATACTAAAAGCGTTGTTCATCAAATAACAAATAACGCCTCTAGCGTTCCTAAAAAGACTAGCAATAAAAAGTCTATACGAATAAAAATGTGACTAGCCAATAAAAAAGTATTAATCATTATGCCACTTTTTAAATTATACATATATTGTTTACCTTTTATAATAAATGTATATATAATTATTCCTGGATATAATCATTAGGAGCCACAAATATTTATTGTAACAACTAATAGTCTAATATTGTAAAAACACATTTATTACATGCCTATAACAGGCATCATATATAAACAACCATGAAAGCTGATCAAGCAAAAAGTTTAATTCAAACAAACTTATCTTTCACCCGTCCTCTGTCTATCACTTCCAGTCTCGGTCTAAAACGAAGTCACAGTTTGCTCTTTTTATTCCACATCTTGTCATCTTGAAGTCAATGAGGGTCGAGGCTTTCATCCTTTAGTTGGTCTTCAAGGCTCTTGATTCTTATATTATGTTTGGTCTCAAGATCGGCACAACAAATATGAACACTGTAAATGAAAGGTTGGAAATGAAATGCATCTGTGGTGATTTATATAGATCTAAATGAAACGTCACATGCCTGCAAAGTAACAGGAACCCTGCTGAGCCAAACCAAAACTAAAATCAGCACAACCCACTGAATGGGCACAAACAATATTTCAACATTAACTGAAGGATCATTACAATAATTATTTCATTTAAACAGCTAAGCCAGGGTTTCCTAGTCCTGTTGCTGGAGATCTAGCACACCTGTTTGTAATTACGCAGTATATTGTTGTAAAAAACTACGCAGCCATGATGTTGTAATTGATGCAGTGTGTGGTCTGGCATTGTCATGTTGGAAAATGCAAGGTCTTCCCTGAAAGAGACGACGTCTGGATGGGAGCATATGTTGTTCTAGAACTTGGATATACCTTTCAGCATTGATGGTGCCTTTCCAGATGTGTAAGCTGCCCATGCCACACACACTCATGCAACCCCATACCATCAGAGATGCAGGCTTCTGAACTGAGCGCTGATAACAACTTGGGTTGTCCTTGTCCTCTTTAGTCGTTTTATTCGTCTGACCACAGAACAGTTTTCCACTTTGCCACAGTCCATTTTAAATGAGCCTTGCCCCAGACAAAACGCCTGCACTTCTGGATCATGTTTAGATATGGCTTCTTTTTTGACCTATAGAGTTTTAGCTGGCAATTGTGTCACTGACAATGTTTTCTGGAAGTATTCCTGAGCCCATGTTGTGATTTCCATTACAGTAGCATTCCTGTATGTGATGCAGTGCCGTCTAAGGGCCCGAAGATCACGGGCATCCAGTATGGTTTTCCAGCCTTGACCCTTACGCACAGAGATTGTTCCAGATTCTCTGAATCTTTGGATGATATTATGCACTGTAGATGATGATAACTTCAAACTCTTTGCATTTTTTCTCTGAGAAACTCCTTTCTGATATTGCTCCACTATTTTTGGCTGCAGCATTGGGGGAATTGGTGATCCTCTGCCCATCTTGACTTCTGAGAGACACTGCCACTCTGAGAGGCTCTTTTTATACCCAATCATGTTATCAATTGACCTAATACGTTGGAAATTGGTCCTCCAGCTGTTCCTTATATGTACATTTAACTTTTCCAGCCTCTTATTGCTACCTGTCCCAACTTTTTTGGAATGTGTAGCTCTCATGAAATCCAAAATGAGCCAATATTTGGCATGACATTTCAAAATGTCTCACTTTCAACATGATATGTTATCTATATTCTATTGTGAATAAAATATAAGTTTTTGAGATTTGTAAATTTTTGCATTCCTTTTTTATTCACAATTTGTACAGTGTCCCAACTTTTTTGGAATCAGGTTTGTGTGTGTGTGTGTGTGTGTGTGTGTGTGTGTGTGTGTGTGTGTGTATACATACACAAGGTACACAGGTAGTAATGGTAAGGCAGGAGATGAATGGATGAACACTTCTTAACAGTCACTTAGCTGATGGTGTGGATGATGATGATCGTAGGGAATGGAGAACATGAGGAATAGGAGACGAGGACGTAGACAGGAGACTCTCAGTAGGAAGTCCAGGTACATTGTGATGAGACCAGACACTGAAGTGCAGGGAGACTGTGCTTATAAAGTGTCTGTGATGATGGGGTGCAGGTGCAGGTGATCAGTTTTCCGGGGAGAGTGGACGAGTGGACGGAGCGTGGAGCATGGAGATCTGGTGACGATGTGTGCATGTGGGTGGATTTTGGCTGTGACTCTGTGACAGTTGTGGAGTCGAATAAGGTGTATTGTGGAGTTAAACAAGGATAATAAATGGAAAAAGGGACAACACAAACATCAGTGCAAGAGACAATTTCTTTATTTCAAGCGGACTGCTATCAGCAGCTGAATGCTTTTATGTTGTCTAAGTTCTGTGTAGCATGAAGGGGTTTGTTTGTGTTTCTTTAATAACATTAAAAATATTTTAAATGTAATTTGTTTTATACATAAAATCTATACTAAGACTCTACGACATTTATCCTTGACATGTCAGTGACAGTAATTTGTCACATATATAGTTTTAACATATATAATATATGGAATAGAGTTATATGTCAATATATGGATTTGTTCTAATTTCTTATAGGTTTCATAGCTGTGCATATATCAATTATTTATATTTTTACTCTATATGAGCATATTTCATATATGAGACATGTCAAAATATGTATTATACATACATTAACATATATATGAGATAAATGTATATGTCAATATATGGAATTGTTCCCATTTCTAATAGGTTTCATATATGTTTTTACTTTATATGAGCATATATTGATATTTCATATATGCACATATATTACATTTCCGTATGGGTGAACATTGCAGGAAATTAGATTTCAAGGAACTGGGTTAGCCCATTTTCTACTGAAACTGGTTCTTGTATCATTTCAGTAGATTTGATTTTCTGTCCCTGTATTGTCTTCCATGAGAAACATTTAATCCAAAGGTGTCAAACATACTTTTGTAACTTTAATAAGACTTCAGAAAATTTATGAGGTATTTATATAGCACTTTACTATGTACTACTTTACACCCACAGCGCTTTACAATCATACCAGGGATCTCTCCTCAACCACCACCAGTGTGCAGAATCTACGTTGCCAATGCAAGCGCTCACCACACACCAGATATAGGTGGAGAGGACAGAGAGAGCCAGTTCTGTGGGTGGGGATTATTTGGAGGCATTTATGATAAATGTCAGGGAATTTTTTTACCACAGACTCAGTATCTCGGTTTAACATCTTACCCAAAGGATGGTGCTTGTTACTATAATGTCACTAAACATTAAGACCCACACAGACCACAGGGTTAGCGCTCACAATGGCTCAACCCCGCTTAGCTTCAGTGGGCAACCAGCCTTGGGCTACAGGGTGATATGGCTAATAATTACAAAGAAAAGGAGCCACTCAGTAATTCTGATTTCTGTCCATGATTGCTTGACTGTTTCTTTGTGCCTTTCAAACAGTCTAACATTAAAGTGAAACTGAAAGCTTGATTCTGCCTCAAGACTCAATGGATTTGAGTATAAACATGTTTACAAACCATTTTTTGCAATTAAGCTATAATGCTTGCAACTATGTGGTTTCAAGACATAGCTGAATGTCACAATACTGGCATACCATCTTGCTACACACTCAATGTTAGGACATTTCCTATGATCAATGAAATACATATTTTTGTGCATAATTTTTGAGCCAAGACTATTAAATAAGACTATTAAAATAAGGTTTAAAGATTTTTTTAAGAGATATAACTATTATGGTCAACTGTGGTTTTACATGATGTTTTTGGCAGTCAAACTATTTGAATTAAATTCATTGATATCAATATTGATACTGGTAATTCTCAGATATGTTCTTACAAATTTCATATATGTTCAAACAAAATTTCTAAAATATAATTTCTTAAAAATACTTTTTTTAATCTTTTTTTTTTTCCTGTAGTTTATTTAAAATTTCATGGAATTTCTAATTTTTTCAAGTAACAAAAAGGAGAAAATGTAATAATAAAATATATATTATAACACAGTAATATACAAAATCTTGAAACTTTTTGCATTCACCATGCATATTGATTAGATATTATATGGTTTTATTTGTAAATCGTTTTATATGCTTTTGTTCAACAGTGTCAACAATGGACCCTGCACTGCAATGAAATCTCATTGGTCAAAAACCCCACTCAACATCCAGTATGTTCTGATTGGCTGTGATGTGGAAAATGCTTGATGCTTCAAACTTAATGTGACGAGATCGAGAGTCTCTGAGCCACATCAGTTTATGTATTACAGTTCAAGTATGTAAACCAGAGATTGGCATTAGGAGTCTGACCTGCACCTGTCTTTAAAAGCCAGCCCCATCTGACATTCTAAATGGACCCTCTTCCAGTACTTGGTGGTAAAGTTTTATGTGCTGTAAACTGGAAGAGCACTACAGGTTTCAGCAAGTTCTGTTCCATCTTGTTACATCCTACGAGTGTCTAGGTCAGGCATTCTCAACTCTGGTCCTCGAGGGCCACTGTCCTGCAGAGTTTAGCTCCAAACCTACCTAACCAGCTAATAAAGCTCTTCAGGATTACTACAAAGCTACAGGCAGGTAAGTTTGATACAATGTTGTTTTAACAGAACGTAACAAAATTAAGGGTTTAAAGAGCATGAGGCCCTGCCACAGCACCACAACAACAAGATCCTTTTTTAACAGTTTTATTAGAGGCTAGCAAGGTATAGCCAGGCTTCTTTGAATAAAGAGTACAACTTAGGAGGGAAACAGAGACTTCAGAAGGGGGCAATGCCAAAATAACAAACAAAATTTTAGTCTACCTTGGAAGTTAAATTCTAACTAAATCTCTCAAAGAAAAGAAAATCAATGACAGAAATGTACACTGACTCCCTATCTAACCACAACCCAGGAGAAAAACAGGGGATTCCAAACTAAAAATGGTGCCCACCTCCCTACAGTTCCCAAATACAAAAAGAGAAAAAGAAAACAAACAATCAGAAGAATAACAGCTTAAATGGTACACAAAGAAACAATGTAACTGTACAACGGCCCAGTTGTAGACTGTAGAGCATGTCACAATATGGTAACAGAACTTTAGGCAACTTTAGGATGAGCAACTAGGCAACAGTGCTCTGGGTTAAAGCATTCAATAGTGAGCAGCAGTAAGGCAACAATACTTTAAACCAAAGGAGAAACTTGCAAACAGTCATACAGATCCAAAAAGGTGCACAACAGCTTCAATACTGGACCGGACTAGACTGGACTGAACTGGACTGGACTGGAATGATCGTGCTCTGGAGAAAGTTCTCATCGGCTAAGAGTCGGCTGTTGAATGTCAAGATTGTACTCTTGGATGATTAGAGACCAGCGCATCAGACGTTGATTTGAGTTACACATTCTTCCAATGAATACTAGGGGGTTGTGATCAGTGTAATCCACCACTGAATTACAACTACCTCCCAAGTAAACTTCAAAGTGTTGCAACGCTAAGAGTAAGGCTAAAGCCTCCTTTTCAATAGTACTGTACTTTTGTTGACACTTGGTAAACTTTTTGGAGAAGTAACTTACAGGATGCTCCACGTCAGCCGAGTCTTCTTGCAGAAGAACAGCACCTGCCCCTGAAAAACTTGCATCCATCTGAAACTTGAAGGGCAGAGCAAAATTTGGAGCAGAAAGGATGGGGACATGGTACAACAGGTCTTTTGCAGCATTAAATGCACAGTTACAATCATGACTCCACACAAAATTTCTGGAGGTGCTGAGGAGATCTGTCAATGGGGCAACCACAGAAGCAAAGTTTTTACAGAAACTTCTGTAGTATCCTAGCCTGGCTCCGTCCTCCTACATACTTCTGCTCAATTTTCATTTTCCTTCAGTATGTCTTTTGGGTTTGTGGTATATTTGCTAGTTTTCTCCGGGCAAATTTTAACCGGTCCAATCAGCGAACAGAGTGGCTAAGAACGATGACGTTGCAGTCATGCGCTGGTTTGAGTTGTAGTTCAGTAATGGCAGTGGAGAAAGATGTGAGCGAAGCTATTTGGTCCATTGTGGCAATGCTGCCGAATATCCATAAGTTAAAGCCGGAGCAAGAACTTTCTTTGCTGAGTTTTGTTGGTGGCCCTCCTCCCCATGGGGTTCAGGAAAAGTTAGATTTTTCAGCTCGCTCTGTTAGTGGTGAAGGAGTTGGCTAAGGTGAACAATAGCGCATCCGAAGCCTGATGGCCAAAACTGAGAGACTCAGGAGGAGCTTCTTCCCCCAGGCCATCAGACTCCTGAACTCAGTCACTTAACATCACGTGACTTCACTTCAGGATAAACATCGATACACTGACATTGCACTGCACTTTCTGTTCTGTTCTCGTTGTTACTGTGTAACAACCTGTTATAAACCTGTTTGCACATTATACTCTTTATACATTTGTTAACCACATATTTATAAGTCTACAGTTTACTCACTGCACAGTTTACCTCACTTATTTTATTCCACTTCTTTATTTTTATTTTTTCTACTTGACTTGATTTATTTATAATTCTATATATATATATATATATATATATATATATATATATATATATATATATATATATATATATATATAGTACTTTTTTATCCTATTTCTATTATAATTTCCTCCTTGTGTTTTTAACTGTGAATTTGCACTGTCCATGGAGCGGACCTGTTTACATTTCACTGCCGGTTGTATATTCTGTATATAACTGTGCATGTGACAAATAAAACTCTTGAATCTTGAACTTCTAGTCCTGGTCTAAAACAAAGTCACAGTTCGCTGTTTTTTTCATGTCTTGTCATCTTGAACTCAATGAGGTTCGAGGTGTCTTCTGAAGGTTCTTCCATTATGTCTGGTTTTGAGATCAGCATGACAAATATGAACATTGTAAATACAAAGTGATTGATTGGTCCATGAAATGAATGTTGTGGTTAAGCACTAAATGAAACTGCAAACACAGGATGTAGGCTAATGTTGAGCCAAACCAAAAAACAAACTCAGCAAAACCCACTGCTGAATGAGCATGCAAACAATAAAACATTTCCTCTCTGATTAGTATCCATAAAATAATACGTAATATGCTATTGGTTGCCTTATAACAACTGCATGATTAACTGAAGGTTTATTACAATAATGATCTAATTAACACATCTGTCTGTAATTATCAAGTGTGCCTGCAGACCTTATTTAGCTGGTTCAGTTGTGTTTGATCAGGGTTGATCAAACTTTGCAGGAAGGTAGAGCTACAGGAACTGGGTCAGGCACCACTGAGCTCAGCCCATTTTCAACTGAAAGAGGCTGAAACTGAAACTGTTTATTGCATAATTTCAATAGATATGATTTTCTGTTTCTCTATTGCATAGGAAACATTTAACAGAACAGTTTTACCAATACTCTTTAAGAGAAGTGTCAGGGACCACAAAGTCAGGACCTCGGTTTAACGTCTCCCCTGAAGGACGGTGCTTATTACACTATAGTGTCCCTGTCACTAAACCGGGGCATTAGGACCCACACAGACCACAGGGTTAGCGCCCCCTGACGGATCTTCGCACTTAAGAGTGATTTCTACAAGCTATTTTATGAACGTTTGTGTTTATTTCACAAACATGCACTTAACACGATTGCAAGTGTTACTTAAGTGCTTAAAAGTGGCTGTCTGTTTGTCAAGTACTGAAATGTCACCTTATAGAATGGCTCGCAGCTGTAGCACTCACTTGTATTTGAAAATGTTTAGCCTAATTATCATTTGATACAAGGTCAAAAATCTTTATAAGCACATAGGCTTGGTGGAGACAAAAAATGACTAAAAAATAAAAATAAAATACATTTTTCAAAAAGACGAAACTGATGTTATTTTACAGGAGGTGGAGCTAAACAAACATAATTTTCATCAGGTTTAATGGCAGTTTAATACAAATAAACAAAAACAAAAAATGCAGGGGCATTAAAAGATCAGGGAAGGAAGTGGCAGGACTTTGCAAGCCTCAAGGATACCGCAGAGATCAACAATCAATAAAACAGGTGGTGGGCCCAATGACTCCCCCCTTACACCAGAAGATACTTGTCAATACTTGGCCTCAGATGGGATTTGTGGTGGTATTGACCTCCATGGAGGAGTAGGGATGCCTGAACCTGAACCAGGAGCAATCAGGTTCACCTCCCATTGGCAGACACCTCCCATCTCCCAGTCCTCCCAACAGCCCACCCATGTCAGAGCCTCCAACTTCAATTGTCAGACCACACCTCAGTGGTTTGAGAATGTCTGGTTGTAGTCAGGACTTAGTGCAGCTGGAGAGGGAGAAACAAGATGTCCTAAAAGACATTCAACTTTCAAAAGACATCAACTTGTCTCCACCAAGCCTATGTGCTTATAAAGATTTTTGACCTTGTATCAAATGATAATTAGGCTAAACATTTACAAATACAAGTGAGTGCTACAGCTGCGAGCCATTCTATAAGGTGACATTTCAGCTCACTGACCTCAAGAAGGCCAAGCTGGCTTACAATGCTTTTGGGAAACGCAGCCCAGGCTCAACCCCGCTTAGCTTCAGTGGGCAACCAGCCATGGGCTACAGGGTGATATGGCAAATAAATACAAAGGAGAAAAGGAGCCACTCAGTAATTCTGATTTCTGTCCACTATTGCTTGACTGTTTCTTTGTGCCTTTCAAACAGTCCAACTTTAAAGTGAAACTGTAGGCCTGATTCTCCCTCAAGACTCAGAGCTGCCAAGTCAAGCTATAATGGATTTGAGTATGAACATGTTTACTTACAAATTTTTGTCTGGTTTAAATGTAATATGCAAAATTTTGCTTGGAACCACAAGACATAGACATGTTTCAAGACATAGCTGTATGTCACAATACCGGCATACCATCTTGCTACACACTTAGTTAGGGACTTTCCCTATGACCAATGACTAATTTTGTTTCATAGTTTTTGAGCCATGACTATTAAAATAATTTTTGTACTTTTGTTTTTAAGAGATAGAACTATTCTGGTCCATTTTGATCAATTTACATGATGTTATGCTTTTTATATATATATATAAATAATATATATATATATTTTTTTTATATATATATATATATATTTTTTTTTTGTCGAACATATTTAATTAAATCCATTGATATCAATATTGATACTGGCAATTCTCATATATGTTCAAACTAAATTTCTAAAATATAAGTTCTTAAAATATATTTATCCAACACATGGTTTCTGTAGTTTAAAATTTCATGGAATTTCTACAATTTAGTAATAAAAATTTGAAAATGTAATAAAATAGTTATAACAGTAATATACAGAATCTTAAAACTTTTGTGCATTCTCCAATAAATGTTATTATTGATTAGATACTATATGGTTTCATTTGGAAACTCTTAAATAAGCTTATGTTCAACAGTAATGCAATGGACACAGAATGCAATGACATATCATTGGTCGAAAACCTCTCAAGTATGTTCTGATTGGCTGTGCTCACAACATTGTGAGGTGAGGACAGAAAAATAGCTTGATGCTTCAAACTCAACATGCTATACATAGTTATAAAGAGATGGAGTCTAAGAGCCACATTAGTTTATGTGTCAAGTATGTCTGACCTGCAGCTGCTTTTAAAAGCCTGAACCATCTGTTAAAAATCTATCAATCATTCTGAGTGGACCCTCTTCCAGCACTACAGGTTTCAACAAGCTCTGTTCTATCGGTAGATGGACACAACAATAAGACCATCACACACACACACACACACACACACACACACACACACACACACACAGGCAAACATTCATTTTATTAAAAAAATAATAAATCAGTCTGTATGGTGTGCCACATCAGCAGTTAGAAATGACTTCTGACGCGTCGCCTTTTGCTTCTGCTTCTTTTGCTGGAGCTTTTCTTTTTTTCCTGAAAATTAACAGTGAAAGTAAAAAAAAAAAAGGAAGATCAAAAGGCACCATAATTAAGTCAAACAATGTGATTCTGGTCCTGTGTGGCTGAAACAAACTCTTTTCACTATCTGAACTGGGATCCAAACAAACCTTTTTCCCTTGCCGAGATTTTTCTCAAAGAGCATGCGAGGCGTTGTGCGGATAGTTGACCGTCTGGGTGGTTTTGTCGCAAGCTGACGTTTCAGTTTGCTGTGGTGAGAAGAAAAATGAGATGTCTTATATTGTGACATTTGATGGCAACAATAGTGGTTCATAAAGCATTTTATGAACATGCTTTAACCACAGTGATAAGGAACTGATGGTAGACTGATTTTGACAGTGGCATAATATGGTATAAATAAACTACAAAAGCATGTGGCATTGAGAAAAACACATGCCTATAGCCTACAAAATAAGGTTGTAACCTCACCGTTTGATTTTCTTCAAACCAATCATGTAGTCAGGGACAGGACATCCAGCCTTCTTTATGACAGTAGCAATGCTGCTCCATAACAACAAAAAAGTTCATGTAATCATTTGCCGCAAGAAAGCTGATGCCCCTGAAATCTCAAATTGTGATTTAGCCTTGTGATAACTAGTTCTACAGTGCTGTTATTACCTGCGAAGGAGAGGTTTGTCATCCTCTGTGAAGAAAGTTATTGCCTTTCCTTTGTGTCCTGCTCTTCCTGTTCGCCCTATAAAGAAAAACAAAGTAACAAGCTTAGTATAATAAAGTTACAGGATATGAATTCCTATTCTATACTCAGTTACTCTGACTACAATGGACTAACCGATCCGGTGGATGTACTCCACAGCAGTGGTAGGAAAGTCATAGTTGACAACCAGGTTGATGCCCTTGAAGTCGATTCCACGAGCCAACAGAGCCGTGCAGATCAGCACCCAGATCTTCCCCGAACGGAAACTGCTCACAACATTGTCCCTCTAATGAGAGACAAGGAAAGACCAGGGGAATAGAAGTTATATTTTTATTATGTAATATGAATGGGCATAAACTAAATCGAGAAATTAAAATGCATATACTATTATAATATGTAACAATAAGGTAGAATATGGTTACATTTGTTAATGCAAGTTAAACTCAATGAAATATCAATGCTTTAGAATTATATATTAAATATTAATTTTAACATTTACTAATATATGACAAATCAAAAGTTGTATCTGTTAATATAATTTAATTGACCTGAGCTAACATGAATGAACGATAACAAGAGGGCTGTCACGATTCCTCGATTATATGTGTGTGCTCAATTTTACAAAATCCTTGATTGCAATTTACCTGTCGATTAACCGGATGTGCAATGCTTTATTTACATCTTTAATAAGTGTTTTGTAAGTCCCATTTATACCGAACAGAGATTTGAGAAGAAATCGTCAAAAGGTTGTACCGCTGTATTTTAACCACGGATTCTTCACATCCTCTGGAAGGGTTTACAAAGGGAATGTAATTTTGCAGAGCAGAAAATCCATTGTGCGCCATTTCACCAGATTTGTAAAGTAAGTCATTTATAAATCCATGCCAAAACAGGACTATACATAAAAGTTTGTAAATATGCAAATTGTTGTTCATTGTGATTTCAAGCCCTCATCATATTAAAGATTAAGTGGAGATTTGAATTAAATGTTGTTAGGACAACATTAAAACAAGGACTTGATCTACTCAAGTGTAACACCAGGCTGTTGGCACCCTCTGCAGACATTTGTTATAAATACATGTACACACACAGATCAAACATAACATTATGACCACTGACAGGTGACGTGAATAACACACTCTTCATCACGGCACCTGTTAGTGGGTGGGATATATTAGGCAGCAAGTGAACATTTTGTCCTCAAAGTTGGATGTGTTAGAAGCAGGAAAAATGGGCAAGCGTAAGGATTTGAGCGAGTTTGACAAGGGCCAAATTGTGATGGCTAGACAACTGGGTCAGAGCATCTCCAAAACTGCAGCTCTTGTGGGGTGTTCCCGGTCTGCAGTGGTCAGTATCTATCAAAAGTGCTCCAAGGAAGGAATAGTGGTGAACCGGCGACAGGGTCATGGTTCACAAAGGCTCATTGATGCACGTGGGGGGTGAAGGCTGGCCCGTGTGGTCCGATCAAACAGACGAGCTACTGTAGCTCAGATTGCTCAAGAAGTTAATGCTGGTTCTGATAGAAAGGTGTCAGAATACACAGTGCATGACAGTTTGTTGCGTATGGGGCTGCATAGCCTCAAACCAGTCAGGGTGCCCATGCTGACCCCTGCCCACCGCCGAAAGTGCCAACAGTGGGCACGTGAGCATCAGAACTGGACCATGGAGCAATGGAAGAAGGTGACCTTGTCTGATGAATCACATTTTCTTTTACATCACGTGGATGCGCCCCGCCACAAAGCAAAAATGGTTCAGGAATGGTTTGAGGAGCACAATGAGTTTGAGGTGTTGACTTGGCCTCCAAATTCCCCAGATCTCAATCCAATCAAGCATCTGTGGGATGTGCTAAACAAACAAGTCACAGCTTCTAAAAGGATCTGCCACTAACATCTTGGTGCTAGATACTACAGCACACCTTCAGGGGTCTAGTGGTGTCCATGCCTCGACGGGTCAGGGCTGTTTTGGCAGCAAAAGAGGACCCAACACAATATTAGGATATAATGTTATGCCTGATCAGTGTAAGTTGATCATGTTTATGTATATTACATTATGTATTTTAACAGTATTGTTGAATAAACCTTATGATTACTTGCTTTTGATACTTTACTTGAACCAATTATTATGTTATTTGATTATTTGTTAGTGACAGCCCTAGGGTAACACTATTTGGTAATACTTTATTTTACAGTGTCATTGTTACATGTAGTTTCTATAGTAATAACTATAAAATATGCATAATTACATGCAACTAACCCTAAACCAAACCCTTATCCTAACCCTATAGAGCAAGTACATGTAGTTACTTAATATTACTCAGTACTTAAACGTATAATTACAGTGTAACAAAGACACCTTAAAATAAAGTGTAACCCACACACATACATATATATATATATATATATATATATATATATATATATATATATAGTAAATTATGCACAATTAAATGTTAACACATTAATGATTAATGTCGTTATTTTAATGAAAATCTGGATCTGCTTAATCACCTGCTGTTGTGTACGATCTGCATGGATCACATCCACGTTTATTCCCTCGTACACCAGCTCATGGAAGAGCTCTCGGGCTCGGTCAATAGACTGAACAAACACCAACACTGGCGGCAAAAACCCCTGAAAGGAAATAATGTGGGGTTATGACGTTTATAGTAAAAACTTACTTCACCTTATGATGCGCTTGACTGATGAAATTCAGGACCTTTATTTCTTTTTTCCTATGAGGCAAGACCTGACATTTGCTCATCCAAATAACTGAAGAAAGAACTTCACTGACCTGCTTTATAAGGTTTCTCATGGCAAGCAGCTTTCCATTTTCTGCACCCACAAACAGCAGCTGCTGCTCCACAGTGTCAGCTGCAGAGTTTCTGAGGACGGAGATAATCAGGTACGTTTATTTCAACCCTACTAGAGCAGAGTTTCATTTCAACATGTTACCATAGTTAAACCTCTTACAATTATTTATTAAAGCAATAAGCTAATAGAGGGTATGCATTACAGCGATTGTATGCATTATCATATTGCCATTTTAATTAAAAATGATTTAAAATGAACAATTTATTGATGTATTTTGACCTATTGCTGTCTTTATAAGCTTCCAACCAAAATAGGTATAATTTTTACTACTAAATAACCATTTAAACTTCAGCTCGAAACTCAACGCAAATTATATGATGTGAAAGGAGTGTTTCATACCTGGGTCCAATGTTGACAGACACGAGGTTGTCTAGGTTGAGTTTGCACCATTGCTCTACGTCTGTGGCGAAGGTTGCGCTGAAGAGAACCCGGCGGATTTTGGGAGAAGAGCAGGCCAAGAAGATGGTGGCAAGCTGCTCTCTGAAACCCGTCTTGCCATCCTCAAAGAGCTTATCAGACTCATCCACCACCAGCCACTCCACACTACACACAGCAAACACACATTCACGCATTCATTTTCTGTATGATGGTGAACCTGAAGCTCCTTGAGATGTTTTCTAGTTAAACTAAACCACAGAGCTTTTGCAAATCACTCACCTACTTAAGTTGATAGCAGGAGGGTCTTGATTTAATAAATATATCAATCTGTTAGGGGTCGTCACCAATATATCTGGAAAACAAAAGGATAAAGGAAAATTAATGATAAAATAAAACTCAGCTAATGCTGTAAACAATATAACCATCACTTGCACATATAAATAAAGGATACAATTACCAACAAAGCCAACTATTACATTTAATTGCTATGTTTTTAGATATAATCATGAACACTCAATGCATGCAAACATGTAAATTGCACATAAGCCAGTTATGATGTCAACATCTAAATATGTTTCTACTCAAATTCGTTGCTGAAACAGAATAACAAAGTGGCTTTCATAACTTGTTTTCATGAAAGATTTATTTGAACATGCTTTAAATAATTGTGACATCATTACAGGTTAAAGGGATACTTCAGCGATTAGCATTAAGCTTTGTATCAGTAGAAATCCGGTAGTATATTCAAATGATCGTGCTCCGCGGGGCATTCATGTAAACGGAGCGGTGCAAAGTGAGTGCTTCAACTTTTTAAATGAATTCCTATGAAAGTTAAGCTTCCATAGGCATGATCTGAACACGCGCCGTGAACATATGCCGCGCCCGTGCTCACCTCAGCTCTTCGCTCTCGTGATGAATGTAATCTGACTCCTGCTGCGTTTGTGCTGTGACACTCGCTCGGCTCACTCACATTATATTGAACAGACATGTTCAGTTTTTAATTGTAGTGTGTTCTCTAACTGAACTAAATTATTTTATTATTATAAAACAACGGTAGGGGCGGTGCCGCGGTGGGCAAGTGATCCAGTGATCCAGTAGCAGTGGCTTTGGGAGTGGCCTCGTAGGGCAGTGAGTTGTTGTCTTTCATCCACATGAGCTAAAAATACATTTTCTGGCTTTTCTCAGTCTAGAAGGCACCAAATTCAAAAATTATTAATTTCACATTTCTAATACATAAATTACCCAGTTTAAATACACATTCATCTTCCCAGCGCTGAAGTACCCCTTTAAGTAAAATATAATGAATATATAGGCTAATATAGTGAAAATACTTTTCTCTAACAAACTGTATGACTTGCCTATGGTAAAGGTTATGCTACGTGACATTTGTAAGCTGTTTTATTGATGTCTTCACATCACACTTGTGTGTTTCATGCAATAACTAGCAGTAAAGAGGAAGAGATGATCACATTCACTCGTGCTTCGCTGCCGCTTGAACTGAGGCATCTATACAGCGATCTGTCACGCCACATTAAAGAGTGTCGAAACAGCATTTATTGTTTGAATTTCCTGATAAAATTAACAGAATTTGGAAATGGAGACTTTGCTTATTTTCGAGATTAATAAAATACTAAGCTTCTTGCAATTATTAAATGGGAGGTGTGCCATATAACATCTAGTGAAAGTTGTTTGGTTTTTTTTTATTCGTGAATAAAACCATCTTAATATTTAGGAATTGATACCGCTTTCGTTAAGATTCAAGAGTTTTATTTGTCACATACACAGTTATATACAGAATATACAACCGGCAGTGAAATGTAAACAGGTCCGCTCCATGGACAGTGCAAATTTACAGTTAAAAACACAAGGAAGAAATTATAATAGAAATAGGATAAAAAAGTACTAATATATATATATATATATATATATATATATATATATCTCTGTAGAATTATAAATCAAGTCAAGTAGAAAAAAAGAAAAAAGAAAAATAAAGAAGTGGAATAAAATAAGTGAAGTAAACTGTGCAGTGAGTAAACTGTAGACTTATAAATATGTGGTTAACAAATGTATAAAGAGTATAATGTGCAAACAGGTTTATAACAGGTTGTTACACAGTAACAATGAGAACAGAAAGTGCAGTGCAATGTCAGTGTATCGATGGTCACGTGATGTTAAAATTAACTAGAAACTAGAAGTTTCAAATTAAGTTCCGCACATGCAGTAGAGATGCACGATTCTGGATAAATTGAGAATCATGATTTTTGAATCACGATTCTGAACAGAAAACTAAACAGAAATATTTTACTTCTGGGTTCTGGCGAAGGTTCTGACGAAATGTAAATGCTGTAGTCTATTTAAAATGTTTAATTAAACTGGATTACAAAAAAGAAACTCAACTTTTATCCCAGTAAAAATATTATAAAGACAGAAATAACGATACTGTGTGGTTGAAAAAGCTGTTTGTTAAGCTTTCATACCTAAACATGACAACTGCGCTCTCTGGCTCAGTGGCAACGCAGATCTGAACGTTCTGGTGTGATTTAGGTTTCTGGTGTCAAAGGTTTAATAGGCAGGAGAATCGTTGTCATTTAGG
Organism: Paracanthobrama guichenoti; assembly: GCA_018749465.1. Lineage (NCBI taxonomy): Eukaryota > Metazoa > Chordata > Actinopteri > Cypriniformes > Gobionidae > Paracanthobrama > Paracanthobrama guichenoti. Next base: position 20,110,977 of record CM031963.1, on the reverse strand, counting down.
AATGAGATTGCACGGGTATTTGAATTGAGATTGCGATCTTTCAACTATTAACCGTGCAGCGGTTAAAACAACCATATTTGTATTTGTTTGGTACACATGCTGGCCGAAACTAAAAAGACCCATAATGAAAATATTCAGTAAAAATACATGTATTGTTATGTCCCTAACATTGTCATATCTATTACCATGCTATAGATTAAATTAACTAATTTAATAATTGATGATCTTTACAACGGAACTGAATCAACTGCTTCAGGTGAACAATGACCTGGTTTTCTTTTAGAGCTGCTACAACCAGAATTAACCCTGTTTGCATCATGAATCATTTTCCTGTTATCACTGTAACGCTGCTTTGAAATAATCTGTACTGTACGAAGTACTATATAAATAAAGGGGACTTGTCTAAACTCTTCCGAGAGCTGTCATAAGAAATATACCATAAATATGACAGTTCTTAGAGCCTTTGTGTCAAAACATACCAAACTTCTTTGCTGACTTGGGCCCATATTTCTTCACAGCTTCAACTCCTTTATTGATCATGTGAACTCTGAAGCCCACTCCTTCTGACAGTTTCAGCATCTCTCGGTGAGTCTAGAGATAAAAAATAAAAACAGTCAGCAACATGTAAATTACTTGATGTGGTCTACAACTAGTGTTGTCAAAAGTACCAACCGCGATACCAAATCGGTACTGAAATTTTTTAAAAATGTGACACTTTGAGCGGAATCGTAAACGCTTCTGACTGGCCATTGTGCTCACACTCTCATCAAATATGTCTGTGATTGGCTACAATGATAAACGCTTCAAAAACAGGCTGTAAACATACATCAATGACGCTTTTCGCAGAGCGTTTACACAGATACATACGGGAGCGTTTGTATGTAGGCTTCTATCAGCCTATCGGTCCGCTGGTTGACGCCTGATAGCGCTTTCAAAACACTTCTGTGTGCTTTCAAACTCTGCCGTGCGTTGATCATTGTAGCCAATCACAGGCACATCCGATGAGCACATGAGCACAACGGCCAGTCAGAGGTGTTTACGATTATAGCTCAACAGCACTCAAAGAGTCACATTTTTTAAATTTCAGTACCGATTTGGTATCGCGGTCGGTACTTTTGACAACACGATCTACAACAATTATCAACTTCAAGGCAGGGTAGGTGATTTGTTCCAGAAACATTTTTGTTATGCTGGTTGACAGTCTCTTTACATCCTGATAGTAGGGGTGAGAATTGCCAGATGCCCCATGATACGATATTATCACGATACTTAAGCCACGATATGATATTTTTTTTCAACTGCAAGTGTCCCCAAACTGAAAACTTTGTCCACACATTTTTATCCAATAAGGTTCCCAGACTGTTCATTTTACATCTTCAAATCCACATCCCTTCCTTATATATATATATAAAGCAGATTTATAAAGAACAACCCTAACATCCTAATGAACAAGTTAAAGTTGACAATTCAGTTATGAAATGTAATTATATGCTGAATCATATTTCTATACATTAATAGGAAAATGCATACATTTGCCATTAACAGCATATAACTTGGACGCTAGATTCTGCTTTGGAGTTATTTTGGTTGTGAAATTGCCTACACAATAATGCAAGACAGTTTGATTTCAAAAGATTATAACCAGTATCACCAACCCAGTATAGTATAAGAGTATAACCAGTATAGTATTAGACACATTTTACTGCTGCTTTTCTTTTCAATTGTGTTGAGCAATGAACGAGTGCACTGACAGTATAGATATAGCACAATATAGATGGCTTTTTTGATTGTAATTGCATGTGAAAGTTCTGTTGCATTGCAGTGCGCAGCTGGCTTGCACTTGATCAACACGTTTCACATAGACATGGACAGAGCGGTCCACGTTCAGAAATATGCGAGAATGCGCTACCTGTACACAGCTCACTGTGCAAGTGTGTGAGCGAGAGTAACGCGCTTATTATTAATATTATTATTTCCCGCTTTATAAGCATGGAGCTTACTGTAAAATTTTGCACAATACGAGCTGAAATTTAGTCCCTGAAATAATTGATATTTGTATCAATACAATATCCCCACACAAAATACTACGCTGTATCGATTTTTTCCCCCACCCCTACCTGATAGCAAGTTAAGTGGTTTAAATGTATTTATATGCATATATCAGGGGTGTCCAGCCCTACTCCTGGAGGGCCACTGTCCTGCAGAGTTTAGCTTAAACCACATCTGATCATTGCATTTGGTCGTCAGAGAATTTCATGCTATGCAGGAGTTAGACAGACATCAGTCACGAGCAAAGCAACCAAAAAACAGCCACCTTTTACAGTTCCTCCTGAAAAAAAACAATGAGGTTATGCAGCGTTCACGCCACAACTACTGTCATTTGGAAGAGATGGAAACCTGTGATCTTATACTCGGTTCGTGACTTAAATTTATGCATTTCAATGGCACACTATCAATGCCAAAATTAATCTGGTTGGTATAGGTCAGTGCTCTTAAAGTTGTTTATGTTCATTATTACTGTAATGTTATGTGCTTTGAGACATGAGGTAGCTTAACGCAGTCTCTCATGATGCTTTCGTTTGCTCCAATGCTTTATCTAATGCTTTCAATGCTAGCTCTCTCCGAAAATGACCTACCCTGCATTTAAGGGGCTGAATGTTTACCTGAGTGGCAAGCTCTCTGGTGGGGGAGATGATGAGGGCTCTGAAACCCTTGTTGAGGGGCTGGCGAAGGTGAGCCAGCAGGGGCAGACAGAAGGCCATAGTCTTACCGGAGCCTGTGGGAGCACATGCCAGGATCTCCCTTTTCTAAAACAAAAGGATCAATGGAAACAAAACACTTAATTCAGGGTCAGAAAAACACATTTATATCTGATGCAACAGAAACATGTCATACATGCATCATGAGAGGAACGGCCTGCATCTGAATAGGTGTGGGGGTTTCAAAACCCGCTGCCTTGATGTTTTGTATGATTCGTGGGTCCAGATCATACTCCTTCTGCAGCTCCTCAAAAGTGGAAACAGGATCTGGAATGTCGGTCCCGTGCACGTTAATCCGGTTTTGGTGCCGTATCCGATTCACCTAAAACACACAACACAACAATAATGGGCTTTAGTTTAATCATGCAAGCATATCAAATCAGTAGCATAGATCCTATAGGACACATCATCTATTTGTCAAAGAAAAATAGTCATTATTACAATTAATATTATAATCGACAGATTTTTATGAAAGATATTAAAGATAGATTGGCTGGTATTATTATTGTTTTTGTAGCTGTGATGTTCATTCCCACATTTTACAAAGTTAATCTTTAAAAAAAAAAGTATATATATATAAAAATAATAATAATTCCACTTCATAATTTAAAAACACTTTAACATGTAAATATCAATTAATAATACGTTTTAATACTGTACATTATAATGCTGTGATGACTAAATTCACTTTAAATCTGAATAAATAAATAAAAGTAATAAAAACGAATTTAAATTTCAGTGTTTCAATTTATTTAGATAAAAATAGTATCAACTTTTTTCATCCATAACATGAAAATTATAAGCTTCGGCCATAATTTTAATCAGCCCTATTAAAAAAATATACATATTCACCACAGAAGAATGAAATGCGGTGTAAAAAGCAATATTAACTGTGCACCTTCTCCTGATGAAGCTGCTTTAGTCTTTTCAAAGAGAGCTTGTCTTTGGACTCCATCTTGGGGTCTTTCGCTGTGTCTTGCGATGACATCCATTGGATCCCTTCGCCCTCGCTCTTTTCAGTTTCTGTGTCTGTTTCCGAAAAGGAAGAAAGAACTGTTTGAAAAACCATAATAGAATTACTAGCAATCTGAAGAGATTGAAAGATGACTTGCCTTCAAATTTTCTCTTAGCGCCTTTCTTTTTCTTCCGATCTGCCTTCACTGGCTCATCCACTTCAGTCCGAATCCTTTTACCAGAGGCCTGCTCTTCTTCTCCATCATCTTCACTCAGTCTGGACTCCTGAGACGTGTTGTCTTGTGTCTCCGTGCCAAAAAACCTGATTCCAGTCAGCTGTTGTGAGCTGCTCTTGTTCTGAGATTTCACTACCTGAGAGGAGTTACACAAGAATGAAGTGATCAAATGAGCATGTGTTTATTTCTTACTGAAGTAACTTTACAGTAACAGCCAGCATTCTTGTGGACTGTGCAACACAGCAACCAAACTAATGATGTTTAAAATGTGAAAAAAAAAATTCTATTACTATCTCACACTGTTTGCTAAGGCACTCTATTAGCGTTGTTTGGGTATTTCTGATTAGCACTAGCATTTCCAGAAACATCCAATGGGAACACATGTTAGCCATGTGGCAGCATTTCAAGCCGAAATTCACGTATTTCTAACGTTTTATAAAACAACAACCCAGCATACGTTAACTTTATTATGTACTTTGCATCAAAAACCTACCTTAAACCTCTCTGCATCTTTAGCAAACCTTTTCAGATCAAACTTCGCTCCAGACCCAAGCTTTCTAAACAAGTCAAAGGCGTCCATTGATACAGTGTGAGACGTGACTAATCGATCTCGAGTTTATAACTGACACGCTCTCGGGGTTCAACTATTACGCCTTTTTGTTTATTTTTTCGATCACAAGAGAGCGCTGTTTCTTTTTTAAACCTTTTTTTTAAACATCCATTTTCTTGTTAATCTATAAACTCCTGCCTTTTTCTCTCACTTTTATTGTACGTTGATAATAAATTTAAATGCAACTGGAATCATTATCAACCGATAGGCTAAATAATGAAATAAACATATCTAAGAATATACATTTACACCCATCAGGCATAACATTATAACCTATTCATAGTTTTCACGTATCGTCACACGCCGAAACGCCCACCTGGAGAGCAGAACAAGGCTTTCCTCAATGGCCCGCCAGTCATTTTTACCAGGTTTCTAGTAAGTATTAATGCACTAAGACAGTGATATTAAAATACTTAATTCACTATACACCTTATTGATGTTTCATACTTTATACAGGAAAGCAGATGAACACAGAATATTAGTGCAACACGAGGTTTCTCGTTAAGTGTTTTCCCCATCGAAACCCATTATAAAGAAAACGCTTTGTGTTCATATTCTTGGCTCATCTACTCGCCTGTGCATAGTATGCAGCATCAGAAAGGTGTAAACTGAATTTTATCTTTTAATGTCACCCTACAGTGTTCTTCACGTTAAGCGTTTTAAAAACGTCCCGCTGTTTTTAGTGATTGAAATACTGCAGCAGGTGCTGTATATGGATCGTAAGTGCCCAAAACGTGCATATATTTTTGTTTTAAGATGGAAATTTGACAGGCTTGTGCTGCAGTTTAATGGAGTTCTATGGCGGTTTTGCCCTCCAAAGTTCCCTCCGACAGTCACGTGACTGAAAACTATGAATGACCTAATATTGTGTTGGTCCCACTTTTGCTACCAAAACAATGCTTAGGTAGGTGGTACGTGTCAAAGTAACATCCACATGGGTGGCAGGACCCAAGGTTTCCCAGCAGAACATTGCCCAAAGCATCACACTGCCTCCGCTGGCTTGCCTTCTTCCCATAGTGCATCCTGGTGCCATGTGTTCCCCAGGTAAGCGACACACACGCACCCGGCCATCCATGTGATGTAAAAGAAAACGTGATTCATCAGATCAGGCCACCTTCTTTCATTGCTCCATGGTCCAGTTCTGATGCTCACGTGCCCACTGTTGGCACTTTCGGCGGTGGTCAGGGGTCAGCATGGGCACCCTGACTGGTCTGAGGCTATGCAGCCCCATACGCAACAAACTGTCATGCACTGTGTATTCTGACACCTTTCTATCAGAACCAGCATTAACTTCTTGAGCAGTGTGAGCTACAGTAGCTCGTCTGTTTGATTGGAACACACAGCCTTCGCTCCCCACATGCATCAATGAGCTTTGGCCGCCCATGACCCTGTCGCCGGTTCACCACTGTTCCTTCCTTGGACCACTTTTAAAAGATACTGACCACTGCAGACCGGGAACACCCCACAAGAGCTGCAGTTTTGGAGATGCTCTGACCCAGTCGTCTAGCCATCACAATTTAGCCCTTGTCAAACTCGCTCAAATCCTTACGCTTGCCCATTTTTCCTGCTTCTAACGCATCAACTTTGAGGACAAAATGTTCACTTGCTGCCTAATATATCCCACCCACTAACAGGTGCCGTGATGAGGAGATAATCAGTGTTATTCACTTCACCTGTCATAAGATTATGCCTGATTAGTGTATGTATAGACCTAAAAACAGTAAAAGATAACATTATTAATAAAAATGTTTGCATTTTAATGCATTCTTTTGGAGATAATAATTTTTGATTGTGTAACAAAATCATTGAAGCATCCTCCTATCTAAAATATAGCCTAAATATAGGCTAATTTAATATTTCTGAGTCGCATTCTATGTCTTCTAGCTATATTTAGGCTAAACATGCATTGCTATACACCAAAACAAAAGGTGTGTTGCAATACCAAAAGATGATTTTTATTGTAATGATCGTCAGGAAGAGAGTGGAACAGTGTGAGCCAGAGAGAGTTTAAACACAACATTCCAAAGCAATAAATCATTAACTAAAATAAAACTCTTCCTATGATTGGAGGAAATAGAGTAGAGAGAATAACTTCTCATGTGATTGAGATAAGTAATCTTACTGACTACACTGTCTGTGTGGCTCATTGTCTAAGTTGGTCACATCCAAAGAACTAAAATCTCATTTCATGACTACAGAATGACAGCAGTGCCATCTCATGATAATACTGGCTATGAGGTATCCCATAAGACAACACAGAAGCACACAAATCTGATGAGAATTATGAATCATAATGAAATGATACAACACTTGTCTGATCAGAATCAGGTTAGGTCCATATGCCACAGGTGTCGCGTTACATGTGAAGCTATTGGTTTATAACATTTGTGGATGTACAGGTTTTACTTCTGTTTTTTTTTTTTTTTTTTCCATAGATTATTTCACTTCCTGCTATACAACATAACACAAGACCAGACTGTTTCCCAAGGTTTTAGCAGACAAAAACTCAATGAAGAGATGAACCTTTGTGAGTGAGTATCATTTCTGTATATCAGCAACTACGGTTGGAGGCATACGTTTTAAATTCTATATTAATAAATTGATTTTATAGATTATAATGATTTAGTAAGTAAATTAAATTCAATGTGGCTATATATTTATCACACACTGGTGTGTTTTTGATAAAGAACTGTATTTTTGCCACTGTCTGAAGTAAAACTACAGGAAACAAAGAATTATTATTTTCTCTGTTGCAAAAGGTTGAGTTTGTCTCATCATTATAACAACAACCTTTTGATATATATTTTGAATATTTAATAGTTTAATTATTCACTTCAGTATAGGCTACGTCTACATTAATCCGGATACATTTGAAAACGGTGTTTTCATTTCAAAGCGCTCCCCGTCCACATTAGCGTTATCAAGCATTTTCCAAAAGTTTCTTGTCCACTCTGAAACTCACCTTACTGTGCATGCGTTAAACCTCATAAAAGCTCACCGAGATGGCAGACCGTTTTATAACAGAATTCTTCTGGCGGGATTATTTTATTAAGCAAAATATCTCACCTTTCACTGATGCACCCAGGTTGCACTCACTCACCATTCACTGTCAGAAAAAAGGTACATTGCTGTCACTGGGGCGGTACCCTAAGGTACAAAACCGAAAAGGTACTAATATGTAATAAACGTTAAAATAAACGCTTTCAAACGTATTAATGTGGACATGGCCGTAATTTCCCATTTTACTGCAATGTATTATTTTTTTTATTTTATTTTTTAAGTGTGGTCATTTTGAATAATTATTTTAATATTTTTTATTTGTAGGAAATTCAGTGCCAAACACTGCTGGGTGAAGGTCACAGTATAAATACATTTCAAAGATTTTTTTTTTTTTTTTTATCAAGGCGAATCCAATGGATCTCCTGTTTGAAATGAAAAAAGAATCAAGAAATAACATGGGAACACTAAAACAAATCACATTATATATTGCACTTTGTGGTTTCATTTCCCCATCTAGTGCATTTTCCTTAAAAAACTGCACAATCAGCACTCCCCTTAAAGACACCCATCCGAAAGTGCTTTGCTACAAAATGGGCTTTTTCAGGATTCCGTCGATACCCAGGAATACCTGGATTTTAGATATTTCCTTCAATGCTTTTACACAGATCCAGATTGGAGACTTTGGGCATTTGTCAAACTTGCAGGACTTGAACATATCCAACAATAAGATCTCACAAATTCAAGAGGGCGCACTTGACAATCTTCCCAACTTGACCCATCTCAATCTGGCCAGCAACAGATTGAAAGCCATCTCAAGCGGGATGCTACACGGCCTAAGTAACCTTCTGGAGCTACGTCTGGATGACAACAGTATCAAAGACGTTGAAGAGTCAGCTTTCAGCACGCTTCAGAATTTAAAGGTGTTAAACCTAACTAAAAACCACCTCCATTACATAGACCAAGTCAAGCCGGTTCTTGCATCACCATATTTGGAGGAACTTTACCTCGGAAGCAACAACTTTGATGCTTTCAACTCATATGAGATGTCAACAAAGCCTTTGTCATTAAAAAAGCTTGATTTTTCCAACAACCCTTTCGCAACATTTCAGCTCACTGACAATATATTTCCATCCCTTAATCACCTTGATTTATCCTATTGTGGACGAAATGGAACCATGATGTGGAATGTTACAGAAAAGACGTATTTGAACTCAGTGCAAACGTTATACTTCATGGATGTTCATATGTCACCCCAGAGTGTTGCTAATGTGCTTTCAAGCTTCAAGAATTCATTGAATAAAATCAGACTTAATGGAAACGTTGAGCTTAACAAGACCAACCTTCTGCTGAACGCATGCTCTCCAACGCTAAGAGTTGTGCGGCTAATTTCTACCAAAATAAAACACCTCACTGACCGCATGTTTGATCCCTGTTCTAACCTGACGGAATTAGATTTAGGAGAAAATGAAATATCCAAGTTATCACAGAGTATGTTCAGAGGTTTTACGCAACTAAAAAAACTGCTTCTGCAAATCAATAAACTGACTCGAATAACAAACTCCTTTCAAATTCTCTCCACTCTTGAGTTCATTGATCTCAGTAGAAACAGCATCAACGAGCTCACCTGTGAAGACTTTGCCAATTTAACAAAGGTGAAAACTCTGTACTTGTATGGTAACAAAATCGCACTGCTTAGCTCCTGTTTGTTCAAGGACCTCACAAGTCTTGAATTGCTAAAGCTTGGAACAAATGATCTGTTAAGGATCGGCGATGCTTTCAGCAATGGGCCACATTCCCTGAAGGATCTGCAAATTAATTTTAATAAGCTGAGCAAAATAGAAAAACATACGTTTAGAAATTTGTCACAGTTAAACAGTTTGACCTTACAAGACAATCAGATTTCAGAGATTGAGGCTTATGCTTTCGAAGACCTGAAGAACCTGACCTCTCTGCTTCTGTCATCAAACAAAATAACAGCTAAAACATTAACCAGACACCCGCATGTGTTCTCAGGCATGCCCAACCTCCAAAATCTGGATTTGTACGCCAACAGCATTTCATTTGCAGATAATAAATTGAGAAACCCTCCTTTTAAGGAGCTGAAGCAACTCAAGGTATTGACCCTTCACAGTCAACGTCGTGGAATTGGCAAAATACCCTCAAATCTGCTTCAAGGTTTATCCTCCTTGGAAATGTTTTATGCTGGAAACACAAATCTTGGTCATCTAAATCCTGATACATTCAAGTACAGCCCCCAACTTTGGTTCCTGGATCTGTCCAAGAATGCACTGTCTGAAGACAACTCGATCCCAGCCGAGTCCTTCCACCCCATTTCGAGACTAACCAAACTCATCCTATCGAGAACACAGCTTCGCTCACTGAATTTCCTGCTGCATGCAAATCTATCCAGACTCTCGACCTTAAAAGCCCCGGGCAATGAGATTGACACGATCAACAAAACTCTGATTCAGTCACTGCCTCGACTACAAGTCCTCGACTTGCAGAGAAACACGTTCACTTGCGACTGTCACAACCAGTTCTTTATTGAGTGGGCCATGAAAAGTAATTCTACTCAGGTGCTTTATTTGAACAGGTACACGTGTAGCTATCCTCGTTCCTTACGAGGCATGAGCTTGTCTTCTTTCAACACCGAATCCTGCACCTTGAACATCGACTTCATCTGCTTTCTTTGCAGCAGTATTGTCGTCATTCTAACCCTCCTCTTGTCGTTTATCTGGCAGTTTCTGCGCTATCAGGTGATTTATGCATACTACCTCCTCTTGGCTTTCCTTTACGACAGCAAGAAGAAGCAGAGCGGTTCAACGTTTCAGTACGATGCCTTCATTTCCTACAACACCAAAGATGAGCCTTGGGTAATGGAGGAACTCATTCCCAAATTAGAAGGCGATCAGGGCTGGAGATTGTGCCTTCACCACCGAGACTTTGAACCAGGAAGGCCAATAATAGACAACATCATTGATGGCATATACAGCAGCCGCAAGACCATTTGCCTGATCACTAGGAACTACCTGAAGAGCAACTGGTGTTCAAGTGAGGTGCAGGTGGCGAGCTTCAGACTATTTGATGAGCAGAAGGATGTGCTGATCCTGGTGTTCCTGGAGGATATTCCCACACATCAGCTCTCTCCGTACCAAAGGATGCGGAAACTGGTGAAGAAACGAACTTACCTCCGCTGGCCCAAACCTGGAGATGATACTAAGATCTTCTGGCAAAAGCTAAAAATGGCTTTAAAGACCAAAGAGGGTCATAAATCGGAGAGTGCAATTCTGTGAGTGTTTTAGAACAATATGGTACTGGACGGCACATGATGGGGGGTTTTCCTCCAAATGTTTTTTCCCCTTTAAAAGACTCTGTGTGATACTGTATTTCTATATAAATATATTTAAAAAATGTACTCCTGTGATGGCAAAGCTGAATTGAGTAATAATTTCAGTCACATGATCCTTCAGAAATCATTCGGATGATTTGGTGCTGAAGAAACATTGCTTATTATCAATGTTGTGAAAATGCTATTTTTTCAGGATTCTTTGATGAATAGAACATACACAAGAACAGCATTTGACATATAAATTTTGTAACAGTTTAAAAGTCTTTACTGTCACTTTTTATCAATTGAATTAATCCTTGCAGAATAAAAGTAAGATTTTTAACAAAATCGCACCAACCCTGAACTTTTGAACAGAGTGTGTGTGTGTATATATATGTATATGTATATGTATATATATATATATATATATATATATATATATGTATATATATATATATATATATATATATATATATATATATATATATATATATATATATATATATATATATATATATATATATATATATTATATATATAAATTTGTATAATGTAAAATAATTAAAACATTTTATGAATGAACAATATCCTTAGTCAGCATGTTTAAATCTAAGTCAAGAAGATCTCGGTATGGGATCACTGTGTTTGGCCCACACACTGGACCCCCTGATAGCTGGACTCGGGGGTGGAAATGGCCCTTTCTCTAATTTCATCAAGCCAACATCATATTTGACCCTCTGTGATGTCCATGTAAAGCAGGAAAAAGTCTATTTTGCATGACAGAAATACAAGAAATCAGTTTAAAGAAAAATACTCTCACAAGAGTTATGCATGACCATTAATTTACCATATAAAACACCATTGAAACCTTAGCTCAAATATAACACATTTTAAACAGAAGCTATATCAGTTTGTCAACAAAAACACATAAGCATTTATATTTATGCTTTTAAACCCTCCAGAATGTCTTGCCTCATGTAAATGCATTACTGTAAATAAAATGCATGTTTCTACAAAGGAACAATTCAAACATAATTTTCTGTGGTAATCTGTTGATAAAGCAACTTGTGTTGAATCTGGAACATCCCTTTAACACAAGCTATGGCAGTGTGGGAAGAGAACAGAGGGTTACAGGAGTAAAGTCAGCTTTTCTGTCTCCTGTCTTTCTGACCTTTGACCCCAGCAGTAGCTGACATAAGATCTCTTCTGCCGACTTACTCTGAAGGATGTCTGTACATTCATTGCTCCACGCCTCCACGTTGTCCTCTATTGTCCACGTCCCAGCATGTGTCCTCTGCTGCCTCTGGACTTTACAGGAGAAGCTGTTATGCTAATCGCTAATGTGTTACAATTACAGTACTGTTGATTCTGTTCATGCACAGACCAGCCCAGAACCTTAATTTTTCAGTAAACTTCTTACCAAAAATATGTTTGCTGTTGCGATCAGTGTCCTATCTCTAATGAAGGAACTATTGTTAAATGAAGGAGCCAGAACATCTCAGTCTCAACATTTATGTCTAAAACCACTAGTGAAATAATATTTTTCAACAACAACAAAAAAAAAAAACTAAAAACAATCTTTTAATACAAATTATATTGGAAGCATAACAAATATATATATATATATATATATATATATATATATATATATATATATATATATATATATATATATATATATATATATATATATATATATACACTCACCTAAAGGATTATTAGGAACACCATACTAATACTGTGTTTGACCCCTTTCGCCTTCAGAATTGCCTTAATTCTACGTGGCATTGATTCAACAAGGTGCTGAAAGCATTCTTTAGAAATGTTGGCCCATATTGATAGGATAGCATCTTGCAGTTGATGGAGATTTGTGGGATGCACATCCAGGGTACTGGCTCCTGCTTCCACCACACCCCAAAGATGCTCTATTGGGTTGAGATCTGGTGACTGTGGGGGCCATTTTAGTACAGTGAACTGTAAATGAAACATGTTCAAGAAACCAATTTGAAATGATTCAAGCTTTGTGACATGGTGCATTATCGTGGTAGTGTAAAATATTTTTTTTTTGCCATAAATTTGGTTAGCAAAAAAACAGATGTAAAAAAATGTCAAGGGTCAAGAGCTCAACTAAAGCAAACAATGATCTCCATAACGATGACATCAAAACCAAGCATTTTCAATTAAACATCAACATCTAAACCTATGTTAATACTCAATAAGAGCTTCTGTAGATGTGTGACAAAAATAAAGTCAAACTGGTTAGTAATAAGTGTAATAATGTGTAAGGCTGGATGTCTGTTGTAGTTCTTGTGTTTTTCTTTTTTCTGTTCTTGTTTCTCTTTTCTTCAGTGATTCTGCTTGTTAACAGCAGGTGTTCATCATTAATGTTCAATCATCACTTAATTATATCACTGCAACACAGGGTGAATGTTACTTTTACACTTTGTAGTGTGGACACTATTGGCTGTTCCTGTGTGGTTGAAAGGGTTAGAGGTGTAAGATAAAACAACAAACCCATGAAATTTATTTTAACAGTAATAAACTGTAAGTTAAAAACAGTAATATACTGTTTACTGTAAAATTAAATTTTGTGTCACCAGCATTGTGCTGAAGAGTAGAGCCTGTGCTTCAGTCCAGCAGAAGATCAAGAAACACTGATGATATGCTGCATGTTGCTTTATTTAACAGTTGATGACTGTGTAGTTGCTGTTTCCAGTGAAAATCATTTTATTTAAAATATTTGTTAACCCTTGTGAACTGTTCGATTTCTGTGTACACCCTTTATGGAGCGGGTCAAATTGACCCTAATTGGACTCAATACAATTCCTCAAAAATCACGCTATGAAAAACAACAAAGATTCAGGTACAAACTGTAAACTTTTAATATCAACATTTGTCAAATATTCCAAAATTATATCTGAAGATATGATTTAATTAAAAAAAAATTTAACCATTTTTTAAAACGGTTTTGTTTTGACAAAATTTGAAAATAAACAGTATGCTGACTTGTTTTGCATATACATTTTTTTACATTTTTTTCTTCCTTAGAACATAACTGAACAATTAAATGTAGCTGTATAATGAAAATATTTACTTTTCCTAAGTTGGCTGTTTTGTAAACTCATTTCATAAAGTCAAGAAGTTACTTCTGACATGATGAGCACACAGCAAGTGTGTGCTTTCTGCATATGAATTTCTTGCACTTCACACACATGGTGCTGGTTTTGCTGTAGCGCTTGGATGGGCACACCTCACATCTCATCCGTTATTTCCTATCATCTGTGTTCACTCCTTCATTTTCTGTGGGTCTGACTCCTGATCCACCTGCTTGCACTGACTCAACCAAAGCTGCAGCCGCTGGTGATCGAGGTGGGCAGGCGCGTCTCTGGATCTCAGGTGTGATGAGAGCTTTTCCCAGCTCCTCCAGGAACAACCAACATTTGTTCAATTTGCCCTCATTCCAGGGTTGGTTGATCTCACGCCACAGGACGAAAGCATTATACGCTGACATGCCCAAGATGTTGTAGAAGACCTCCAGAGGCCAACTGACAGTCCTGCGCTGGCAGCTGTAGGCTGATGTGACTTTGTCCAAATTGTCAACCCCTCCTTTCGTGGAATTATAGTCCAGTATAATTTCTGGCTTCAGGTCCTCTCTTGCACTCAGTGAAGCATCTCTGTGCATTGTACTCATCACAAGGACATTCTTGTTTCTTTTGGGGCAGAAGAAAACTACTGTTGCATTTTCAGAGAAAGCAAATTTTGACGAATGCATGTTTCTGCCCTCCATGTTCAGAATCTCTCTGGGTAGCTCAGGTTTTTTTTTTTTTTTCACTGTTCCAATCAAAGTCAGCTTTCGCTTGAGTAGCTCAACACCAAGGTTGTACGATGTAAAGAAGTTGTCACAGGTTATGCAGTGACCTTGGAGCCCTTTACTCATTTGTAGAACCACCCCTGGTTTCTCTCAGGTGCTCCACCTGATGGCTTGCCTGTGTAAATCTGCATTTTCCAGGCACAGCTGGACTTGGAATCACAGGCTGCCAAAAGGACAGCGTCCTCTGAATGGTACAAGGCGTTCATCCACTGTAATGTGTGGCCCAGGGTTGTAAAAACGAGGCAGAATTTCTTCCCAGTTATCCCACACATCTCTGATTGCCGCTAATTTGTCCCTCTTACGTCGACTGGGTCTGGTTTCATGGTCATCAAAATGAATGACCCGAGAAATTATGTGGAATCTTTCCTGAGACATTGTGGATCTAAATATTGGCCTTCCACACTCTGTACTCCATAAACTGGCAGTTGCCTCTCCCTTTGATCTGTACACTCCAGCTAAAATTAGCAATCCAACGTAAGCATTCAAATCAATAATCAAATAATTTTGAAGTGTTTTTGGTTAGGGTCAGAGCACTTTTAGATACACTTACACTTTAGAACTGTAGTTGATGCCCTGACATACATAAAATAAATGTTTTTATTTTGTGTCTGTACAGTTGCTTTTGAATAGCTGCCTATGAGGGTCAAATTGACCCGCGGACATCACAAACGTAATAGTAATTTTGTTTGTATACACTCACCTAAAGGATTATTAGGAACACCATACTAATACTGTTTGACCCCCCTTCACCTTCAGAACTGCCTTAATTCTACGTGGCATTGATTCAACAAGGTGCTGAAAGCATTTTTTTTAGAAATGTTGGCCCATATTGATAGGATAGCATCTTACAGTTGATGGAAATTTGTGGGATGCACATCCAGGGCACGAAGCTCCCGTTCCACCACATCCCAAAGATGCTCTATTGGGTTGAGATCTGGTGACTGTGGGGGCCATTTTAGTACAGTGAACTCATTGTCATGTTCAAGAAACCAATTTGAAATGATTCAAGCTTTGTGACATAAAGGGATGGACATGGTCAGAAACAATGCTCAGGTAGGCCGTGGCATTTAAAAGATGCCCAGTTGGCACTAAGGGGCCTAAAGTGTGCCAAGAAAACATCCCCCACACCATTACGCCACCACCAACAGCCTGGACAGTGGTAACAAGGCATGATGGATCCATGTTCTCATTCTGTTTACGCCAAATTCTGACTCTACCATCTGAATGTCTCAACAGAAATCAAGACTCATCAGACCAGGCAACATTTTTCCAGTCTTCAACTGTCCAATTTTGGTGAGCTTGTGCAAATTGTAGCCTCTTTTTCCTATTTGTAGTGAGATGAGTGGTACCCAGTGGGGTCTTCTGCTCTTGTAGCCCATCCGCCTCAAGGTTGTGCGTGTTGTGGCTTCATAAATGCTTTGCTGCATACCTCAGTTGTAATGAGTGGTTATTTCAGTCAAAGTTGCTCTTCTATCAGCTTGAATCAGTCGGCCCATTCTCCTCTGACCTCTAGCATCAACAAGGCATTTTCGCCCACAGGACTGCCGCATACTGGATGTTTTTCCCTTTTCACACCATTCTTTGTAAACCCTAGAAATGGTTGTGCGTGAAAATCCCAGTAACTGAGCAGACTGTGAAATACTCAGACCGGCCCGTCTGGCACCAACAACCATGCCACGCTCAAAATTGCTTAAATCACCTTTCTTTCCCATTCTGTCATTCAGTTTGGAGTTCAGGAGATTGTCCAGATTGACCAGGACCACACCCCTAAATGCATTGAAGCAACTGCCATGTGATTGGTTGATTAGATAATTGCATTAATGAGAAATTGAACAGGTGTTCCTAATAATCCTTTAGGTGAGTGTTTGTCAAAAAACACCAGCATGTTGAAACTTTGCATGCATGTTCATGATGATAAATGAGAAAAAATCACAAAATATCAAGGAAAAAAAAAACAGGTTAACCAGTATTTCCAACAACTAGAAAATCTAAACGGGTCAAATTGACCCGCAACATAACACAAGGGTTAATGGACTCAAATTAAATAAACATTAATAATATGCTCACATTACTAGCGCATTATAAATATTCGTTTATAAATTTAAATGGCAGTTGGCCAATTTAAAGGGATAGTTCACCCAAAAATGAAAATTAGCCCATGATTTACTCACCCTCAAGTCATCCTAGATGTATATGACGTTCTTCTTTCAGACAAATAAAATCGGAGTAATATTAAAAATGTCCTGGCTCTTCCTAGCTTTATAATGGCAGTGAGTTGTCACTTTTGAAGTCCATAAAAGTGCATGTATCCATCATATAACTGCTCCACACAGCTCTTAACAAAGGCCTTCTGAAGTGAAGTGGTGCGTTTGTGTAAGAAAAATATCCATAAAAGCTTGGAAGAGCCAAGACATTTTTAATATTACTCCGATTTTATTCGTCTTGAAGAACGTCATATACACCTAGGATGACTTGAGGGTGAGTAAATCATGGGTTCATTTTTGGGTGAACTAACCCTTTAAGGCAATTGGTTTCTGCAAATAAAATGAGTTTCATTTAGAGTTTTAATTTAGTGCATGGTATTTTTACAGTAACATACTGTAGATTACAGTAAATAACTAAAAATTAACAGCAAATTATTATTATTATTATTTTATTGTGAAAGAGCCCAGTAAGGTCTAACACTGCAGTTTGCTTTTGAAGTCATGCACTTGCTTCATTAGGAACGAATCCCCAGGGTGCTGTTAGTTCATTTAGTTTCCATGGAAAAAATAAACTGCAATCACATGCTAGAGAAGTCACGTGAGAAGAGGAGAGGAAATTACTTCACTTGTTCACTTCCTAAAAGTGAACTCAGATGATACTTGCATGCCCTTTGACCAGTGAGACAACAAGGGAAATAGACCTAATGGGGCATGGAAAACAAATACACACCCTTTTATTGCCCATCGCTGTTGTGTCTCCACCCCTCCTTCACACCTCTGAGTTTCCATTAGTGTGTGAACTCATTCTCTATGCAAAGCATGGCCCTACTTTCTGCTATGGCACATTACCTGACCAAAAAATCTCAAAGAATCTTAAACTAATAAAAACAAGCACCGAAGCCAGGAGGTATTTTTCAAAAATGTATTATGTACGATTTACACAAATATAAATATGATTGAGGTGATTCCAAAACGTATATAAAAAATAGCAAAGCCTTTAGGCAGTTATACACATTCTCATAACATTAGCTACAATGGAGTAGTGTGAAATCAATCCCTGAGAGGCAATTATATTTGTAGCATCTTTTGGGATCACTTTTATGTGCAAGTCCATGCGTTGAAATGGAAAGACCACTTTGATGTTGTGATAAATTTACACAGTAATGTGATGATTTTTTTTTAGAATACGGGATACATTTCAAATCTCAAATCTCAACGTGTGTGGAAAACAAAATCTCATCCGTGATGGACTGACTATTTTGTGTTGTTGTTGTTGCTTTGCCTGAAAACTTGACCTTGTATTTAACAACAAACCATATTTCCTCATTAAACCGTATGTACAGTATCATTGAAGATTTCATCACCTAAAACCGATGGGTGTGAAAGCTTCGGCTCAGTATTCAATCGTCTTAGCGAGTTCCGCCAGTTTGTTCTGTCATTCATAATGGCTTAAAGCTGTAATATATCAATCATTATTCTTCATTTGTTGCAGTATCCAGAGGCAGTGCTGCTCCTATTGTTTCTCCATGCTGACAGGTTACCAACGTAACTGAGAAATGCAGAGGTCACGGACTGCTGTTGCTAAGCTGCCGAGGAAGTTATCGCTTCGGTTGCGTTTGTTCACCAGGCCTGCAATGGACACTGCAACGACAACAGAGAGTAACGATTATCCATCATGACCACAAATACAGTTATAGACTTTTTATGTACAGATAGAGAAATAGCAACATTGAGCACTTTATAAAAATGTAACCACCTTATTTTGCATTAGCCTCTACTGTACACACTTGGTATTAAGATGCGTTTTGGTCGATCAGAACACAAGTAGATGAGGCAGACACAATCCTGTTTACACCTGGGGCCGTATTCACAAAACATTTTATCTTACCACTAAGAGTTTCTCCTAAATCGGCAAGTTAGGAGCTACTTTTATCCTTAAGATGTTTTATGAATACAGCCCCAGGTGTATTAATCCATCTCTTTCGTCCACTTTCAACCACTTCTGTCCTGATTCCTTTGAGGGGAGGGTCTATGGATGGGTAAATGTGTGGGCTTTTTTAGATCTTTGGATCTAATGGACAAAATAAGCTCACGCAATTTACATATATAAACGAAGACGGCAGATTTAGTTTCTGCTCTGACAGCCGCAAGATCACGCCAAATGCTGTGAGTGTGTGTTAGAAATCAGGAATGATAAGAGAACTTGTGCTTGATAAGGTTTTGTCTTCAAACCAAACTTAGGTCTCCAGCCGACAAAGTATATCCCGTCTGGCTAGTGCTATTCCCATATGTTTACACATTTAGTCAGTAGGTGGATAGTTGGCGGTCTTTTGTGGCTGTTCCAACTACCTCTGGAAGTGGTTGAAAGTGAACAAGCTCAAAAAGTTTTAGATCCTGTTTACACCTGTATTTAGCGTCATCCACTTGTGATCCGAGCAACCAAAACGCATCTTAAATCCAGGTGTAAACAGGGCCTATAGGTAAATAACTAGAAAAATAACAAAATGGAATAAACAGTACAACTATTTGCACTACAAACCAGTGTTTATGTATAAGTTACAAATGGCTGCCACCGCTCTTACGTTAGAAGTAAGGTGGATAAAAAGTACAAGAAACTGAAGGTTGACCTGCTTGCTGGAGCCCAGGTGTGTGATGGTGCTGGTGTCCATGGTTGTATATCGAGATGGATGGGAAAACTGGGCAGCTTCTTGTTTGGTAGAGTACACTGAAAAAGACCAGTGAAATGTGAGTTTTGCACACTGTTGTTCAGAATCACAATATGTTCTGCATTGATAAGCAGTGGTAATTACTGTGCGACTGCGTGAAGGGCTGCTGGGAGAGGTGAGCTGTGGTCAGCTGCGTCAGGCTGGTGTTCTGTGGGAACTGCATTGGCTGCAGGGTGGTGAGTCCAGACACGCTGTTGATGACGGGCACACTCTGAGACTGAGGAGATGCCAGACCTGGCCAAACAAAAAAACTGTGTCAACGTCATAACTAATTGTTTAAATTGTTCTAAAAGATTTGAAAATGAAAAGAATTCAAATAATAATAATCCTTTATATTAGACTGTATATATATATATATATATATATATATATATATATATATATATATATATATATATATATATATATATACATATACTCACCTAAAGGATTATTAGGAACACCTGTTCAATTTCTCATTAATGCAATTATCTAATCAACCAATCACATGGCAGTTGCTTCAATGCATTTAGGGGTGTGGTCCTGGTCAAGACAATCTCCTGAACTCCAAACTGAATGTCAGAATGGGAAAGAAAGGTGATTTAAGCAATTTTGAGCGTGGCATGGTTGTTGGTGCCAGACGGGCCGGTCTGAGTATTTCACAATCTGCTCAGTTACTGGGATTTTCACGCACAACCATTTCTAGGGTTTACAAAGAATGGTGTGAAAAGGGAAAAACATCCAGTATGCGGCAGTCCTGTGGGCGAAAATACCTTGTTGATGCTAGAGGTCAGAGGAGAATGGGCCAACTGATTCAAGCTGATAGAAGAGCTCGTTACAACTGAGGTATGCAGCAAAGCATTTGTGAAGCCACAACACGCACAACCTTGAGGCGGATGGGCTACAACAGCAGAAGACCCCACCGGATACCATTAATCTCCATTACAAATAGGAAAAAGAGGCTACAATTTGCACGAGCTCACCAAAATTGGACAGTTGAAGACTGGAAAAATGTTGCCTGGTCTGATGAGTCTCGATTTCTGTTGGGACATTCAGATGGTAGAGTCAGAATTTGGCGTAAACAGAATGAGAACATGGATCCATCATGCCTTGTTACCACTGTGCAGGCTGGTGGCGGTGGTGTAATGGTGTGGGGGATGTTTTCTTGGCACACTTTAGGCCCCTTAGTGCCAATTGGGCATCTTTTAAATGCCACGGCCTACCTGAGCATTGTTTCTGACCATGTCCATCCCTTTATGACCACCATGTTCCCATTCTCTGATGGCTTCTTCCAGCAGGATAACGCACCATGTCACAAAGCCTGAACATGACAATGAGTTCACTGTACTAAAATGGCCCCCACAGTCACCAGATCTCAACCCAATAGAGCATCTTTGGGATGTGGTGGAACGGGAGCTTCGTGCCCTGGATGTGCATCCCACAAATCTCCATCAACTGCAAGATGCTATCCTATCAATATGGGCCAACATTTCTAAAGAATGCTTTTAGTACCTTGTCGAATCAATGCCACGTAGAATTAAGGCAGTTCTGAAGGCGAAAGGGGGTCAAACACAGTATTAGTATGGTGTTTCTAATAATCCTTTAGGTGAGTGTATGTATATGTGTATATATATATATATATATATAAATGTATATTATTATATTATTTCCAGGTTTTATGGGGACTTTCCATAGATGTAATAATTTTTATACTGTACAAACTGTATATTTTATCCTCTAACCCAAAACCTACCACTAAACCTACCCATCACAGAAAACTTTCTGCATTTTTACATTTTCAAAAAAACATCAATCTGTATGACACACACACACACACACACACACACACACACACACACACACACACACACACATATATATATATATAGATGTTATATACATATAACATGATATATATACACACACACACCAGGCTTATTATAGTTGACTAAAACTTAAACCATAAAAATATTTTTATTACTTGAAATAATAAAATAATAAAGGTTAACAAAAATAAAAACTTTAACTTTTCATTTTTTCTTATTTTTATATAGTTTCACTTGTTGTACAATTTTTGTTTTTAAATTAAAATGTATAAAAACTATATAGACATTACACATAGATAGACTATATTTTTAGACTATATAGACATATATAAAAAAATATTTGGCAAAAATGACTACTAAAAAATAAAAATAAACTAATTGAAAATATGAAAAAAAAAACTATAATAGTGTCTCGATACTAATATAACACTGATATTCATGCCCCACACACAGTACTACTTTTTACATATATTTCACATATATGGAATTTATTTTAAATTGTTTGTCTGTTTAATATTCTTTTACATTCTCTAATGTTTCTGTAATATGTTACGTTGCAATAAAAAAAAAGAATTTACATTCACAAATTTTAAGTCCATTTATAATGTTCATTTTGCACCAGAACTGTCACATTTTAGAATTAGACAGGATTTTGCTATTGTACCTTTAAGGCTTGTAAATGAACCTGTAAATGAACTCTGTTATGATTCGATGACGTCCGTTTACTGCCTTAGGTAACTGTGCAAACACGGACTCAAATGCTTGACCTACGCATCAAATGTTCTTGTGTTACTGTGGTGGTCAGTCACTCCAGTACTCCGGAGGGCGATAGAGTGACCTTTAAATGTCATTAAGCCAGATGTGTTAGGTAGCTAGCTATAAACATGTTTATAATATCTAACTAGATCAGCAAGATGCCTATTCAGACTGTTGTTCCTGCTATCAAACCATTGCTCTGTTTAAGAGTCCTGAATAGTACTGCACAGCAACAGTGTCTCAACCAATGACATGAGTTTGGGGGCGTGGCTATCTGTTTGTCTGACCAATGAGTGGAGAGTGTTTGGAGAACCTGTCTGAATTATTTTTGAAATTCACAAAAAAAAGAAAAGAAAAAAAAGAATGACAGTGTAGGTTAGGTGTAGGCTCAGTCCACCTTTCCTAAAATGCTAGAGTAAAAACTGTATTGGTTAACTGTAAGATACCTTACCATATACATTAAAATATTTTAATGGTTTAACATCGCATTATATGTAAATACTGCATATTTGTGTTTTTGCAAGAAAAAATATGAATTGCTTCAAAATTACAGTGGAAAATAAGAATATATACAGGCACCAATATGCCATCCAGAAACTGTATTAGATTGTATTAATCCAGAGACTGTATTAATTTCTGGCAACCACAGCTGCACTTTTTACCCTAAATTTAATAGGATATTTTTTACAGTGTACAGTACATACCACAGTTTATGATCTAAGATATGAAGAAGAGGAGGAGGAAATAAAATGGTGATACACTCACTTTGAGCGGCCAGGCTCATAATGAGGCTCTGTGCTTGCTGATGATGATGAGATGACTGAGACAGACTATGAATGTTGGTCAAAGTGCTCACAGGAGGCAAAACTCCACCAGAGACCGAGATCTGGACACACACACACACACACAATGTCAATACATATAAGGTACACAAACAATTTTGCAAGTAAGGACGTGGTTCCTTTCCTTGTCGTTTTTGGACGGCGAGAGCGCGCTAACATAACATAACAAATGTTTATTGGGGGTAGGGCAATTCACACCGGCCATAAAAGTGAATAAAAGCAGGGTTGCGGCGTTCAACAGACTGCCTGCACATGCTAGATCAATGCTCTCTTTGACCTAGTTGAGTCAGTTTTCAAATAAAGGCGACTTTATCAATCATGTCTGTAAAATGTACATTGATCTCTGCGACTACATGGTTGAAAAAAAGGGCAGGTAGACCCGTACTTGTCAAAGCGTGCACGTCGTGACAGTTTTTTCTTTACCATTTTGGCATCCGGCGATAACAAGCTGTGGCAGTGGTCCAGACTACCCGGAGACACCTGTTGCAATACCGATTGGCCGCTACCATGGTGACTGATGGTCGTGGAGGAAGTGACCTCACTGGTTCCTTGTTGACTGTACCTGAGTTCTGCATCGAAAAACACACGACACGCATCTGTAATGATGTCCACAGTTAATGCCTTGACAACAACTTTTTGTAACTGAAAATGGTGAGAAAAAGAGAAACCTACTAGTCGGCACACACTGACCTGATTCTGTCTATCTTTATTTGACCTTGTTGCGTAGTTGTAAATGCAGCTAAAGTGATAAGAGTCTGCAGTCCAAACACTGAAAGGCCTTTATGAAGCCGTCTATTCCTTAAATGCATTCTCATAAACATATACCTGAAAACTGATTATGCTAAATGTTGTGCATTTTCTTGCTCCGGGCAAACAAATACAATCAAAGAGCTTTTGATCAGTTGGAGGTCAGTGACTGTAGCAGAACACACAGCTTGAGCAAACACGCTGTTCTCTGACTCACTCGCTTGACGTAATATTAATCCATTTGTAAACATTCTGCGGAATTCGGTCCATTTCACAGACTGACAGTTTACAGCTTTTCAGCAGAAAAAGTGTCCTTTTGTAGTTGCCAAAAGTTTAGTTGAAGCATTTTGATTTTATTATTTGATCGTTCTAAGCTACTGCATGATCCTTCTGGGCTTAAAATACTTTTTTTCCAACAAGCTATCGATCTTCTGAGGGAGCGAATTTGTGTTACACACCCTCCCAGACACAAAGCTCGAACCTTGACTTGACCCTGGTTTGACCCTAAAGATTTTATGTCCTTGTATCTCACGTGTCTGCGGGTGTGGCTGTGTGTTTTGTTCACAGCAATGGGACAGAGGCATTCCAATGAAACACACACACTCTTACTGCATATGTGACCCTGTTTACATTGATATTAACACTCATAACCCTGGTTTCTCAGGTTTAAGATAGTCCCAGACTGAAATGCATGTTTGAGCTCTTTTAACTGAAAGCAACTTGCACTGGCATATCTTAAAATATATCACTGCCGTTGTTGTGTCTCAATATTCACATCAGTAATGTTTTTTTCTAAGGCACGTTTATAAAAGCTACTTAAATATCCTAATTTAACTAAGGCCTAATCCTTAATCTAAGCCCTGTCTGTGAAACCAGGCCATAACTAAATACAGACATAAACCAGGGTTATTATCGTTAACTAAAACTATTACAAAAATCAAATAAAGCGTAAATATTAGATGAAGAACTTTAAGCAAAAATCAGAAATAAGTTGAAGCACTTAAATTACTAGCTGGAAATAAATCAATAAAAACAAAAACTGAACTAAAATATTTTAAATTCAACCTAAATAGTAATATTAAAAATAATAAAAACACAAATAAAAATATTAAAATAAAAGCTAATTCAAAATATGAATAAAACCTATAATAGAATAGGCTATAAATAATACTAAAATAACACTCCGGTCTGCATGACATCGGATCATCTGAGACCGATGTTAATACCAGGTGTGAAAACAGAGTCTGTGCTCCTTTTTTATGTGTGATTATTACACACACAGTAGTGAGATCTTACTTGAATCGGAGTTACTGTGATGGTGCTGGGTGTGTGACGACACATGGGACAACAGGGGGTTCATGCTGTGGGGTGGATACGTGTCCATAGCCAGCTTCTGTCTGAAGGCTTCCTCCTTACGCCGGTTAGCAAACCAGTTGTACACACGAACCTCCGTGACCAGGTTAGATCCAAGTCCATGAGCTTTAGAGGGAGACACACCCCTCTGCACACACTCTGCCCTGAAAACAACCCGAAAAATAACCAACTGCTATTTGTAATAGAAACTCATACTGTCTAAAAGGGAAAAAATCAAAGAAATGTAATTCATTAATGAGATGTAATTAAGGAAATGTACTTTAACAGATATATTAAACATATTTTAATAAAACTAAAACTAGTGCCACTGTGTTTTAAAGTATAAATACAAATAAATAATAACCCAACCAAAGTCTGAGAAACATGAGAATATAAAAATGATAAAAAATAAAAACATTTACATTTTATAAACATTCAAATAAATGTGGTGTCTGTAATTTACAAAAGACATAGTATATATTGTATGTAATCTAATAAAATGGACCATAAAAATAGATAAAACATATAAAAAATAATATAATTTGTATTAAACTAAATTGCAGTTGCATGTCTGTGGACACCAGTGTAATTTCACTGAAACGGTCAAGAGAACAATACCTGTTGCATTCCTCCACCAGCGCCTCCCTCTCTTCTTTGCTGGGGTTCTTCTGGCGTTCATAAGCCTGATAAAGTATCTCTTGAGATGCCGGACCCCATTTGAAACGGTTTCGTCTCATCCTCTTCGAGCCTGGCTCCCCCTCGTCTCCGATTGGTCCTCCAGAACCTCCCGCAGCACCCGAACTGTGTCCGGTATGATTGAATTCTGGGAAAAAAAACAGGACCTGATCCTGACTGCCTGAGTCACTGGGGTCAGAGCCCTGAACACGGTCGAACTCTGCGGAAATAAGAGGGGGACACGATTGGGGCAGAGTAAGGCAGAATCATGATAGTGCTTGGACGGGGAGGCCCATAATGAAGATGTAATTTTGAGGATGGTAATAATAATAGATCCAAGTATGGGACTTACAGATGGAGTATACATACATATGTATATGTGTGTGTGTGTGTGTGTGTGTGTGAGTATATATATATATATATACAGACACATAAGTAATTAGCGCACCTTTGTATGAAAATTAAAGCCCATTTGTAATATATATATATATATATATATACACACATATATACATATATACGTTCACAGTGGCGCTAATTACTTATGCTTATTAACATATGCTGACCTTGAAAATGACTGCTCTTCAAAAATGTAGGCTATTTCAGAGCGAGTAAAAACATGTATTATACAGTATTTATGAATAAATAAAATATTCTAAATTATCTGTCCAAAGTTTGAGAAACAAGAGGATTTAACAAATAACAAAATAAAAACATTCACAAAAAGCCTTTAAATATAATGCATTATAAAAGTATTTTTAATGCAGTACTTATGCCTTATAAATAATGCACCTTATAATGCATTGTATGGTCTCATGAATAATTGTAACGACCTTTGGAAAGTATAATGCATTTAAACAAGACAAACAACCAATTTCAGATGTAACAAGGAATATGTGAATATTATAATGCAGTTTAACTACAGTTTGATTACAGTTATTAATTAAAAGATATCATGTATTACAACGTACATTATGAATACCTTTATAATACATAAAGGTTTTAAAGTAAAGTGTTTTTATATAGATGTAATTAAATGTGGTGCAGGTCATTTAGGTTACACTTTATTTGAAGGTGTCTGTGTTACAGTGTAATTATGCATTTAAGTATTGTAATATTAATTAACTACATGTACTTACTACACTGTAAAAAATACATGATCAATACGTTATGACAACAAATGTTTTTACATTTCTTTAACTCATTTTTTTTTCTTAAGTCAGTTTAATGTAATTTAAGTTGAAATGACTTATACATCCAAGTTGATTGTACTTTAAAATTTAAGGTAGCACTTTTTTATTTTTTACTATGGGGTTATGGTTAGGATTGGGATTTGGTTTAGGGTTAGTTGCATGTAATTATGCATAGTTTATAGTTATTCCTACAGTGTAATGTGTAACAAGTACACTGTAAAATAAAGTGTTACCCTCATTTATAATAGACATTGTATGTAATGTAATAAAACAGGAATAGGCTACAATACATGCTTTACAAGTAACGTAACACTTTAATTTACAGTGTTATTGTTACATATCATACATGTATTTACCATAGTAATAACAGTAAATTATGCATAATCACATGCAACTAACCCTAAAACAAACCCTAACCCTATAGTAAGTACATGTAGTTATATATTAGACTACTCAATCCTTAAATATAGTTACACTTTAACAATGACACCTTAAAATGAAGTGTAACCTAATATGTAATATAATTTGTAAACAAATTTAATAATAGGCTATATAAAATAATGATTTACTATTAAGGGATTCGTTTATTTAAGAAGCATGGTGTCCTGTAAGGGGAACAGAGCATATGCTACACACTTACATTAGAGATGGTAAATATTTGAACGTGTATTCAGGTGCTGACTTACGTCTGTCGATTTCGCGCTGTTTCTGGACATACCAGGTGTAAAGCGCGGCTCGTTTGGTGGTCTTCATCGGTGTGCCTTTATTCAGGTGCTGCGACAGGTGAGACTGGTTGAGACCCGTCACGTCCACCACCTCGCGCTGGGGAATGTTGTGCTGCTGCATGTAGCCTTTGACGGTGCGCGCCACGCGCCACGGGTCCTCACTGACAACGACACGACACGACCCACTGCTATCAGCACTCACAGGCAACACGCCATTATTTTTTACGTGTTTAGGTGTTTTAGGCAGGTTGAGTATAATTATGCCTTTTGTTTTGAAATGCCCAAATATAAAAAAGGCCACAAACAAATATAGGCTAACTGACATGCGGTAACTTCATATTAATTAAAAAAATTAAAATAGCATGCAAAAATATTTCAAAAGTAACTCAGACATAATAAAAACAATTAATGTTAATTATTATTGCTCTCAGATGTTTAATAAAAATGACCATTTCCACACACACACACACACACACAAAGAAGAAGAAGAAAAAAGATTTTCCCTCCTGTATCGATACTGAGTTGATTATTTGGGATTAAACGATATACTAATAATTGTATATAGAATAACAGGATATAGTCATTCAATAAGAAATAAATGATAATGTTATGATAGGCCCCATATAGCCTATGCATGACATTGGTTGTAGCATATGATTTTAAATGCCTCTAATTTAGCCGACAAATACTAAATCTGTTGATTGTTGGCATCTTGTGAGATAACTTTGAGCACTCAGCATACAAGAAGTAACCCGTTTGTGATCGGTTCAACGAGTTTAAACAAAAAGATGAAAATGTCTGACGGATCCGCTAATGTTTGTTTGGGGAAATAACCCCTCACATTAGTGTGCTCGAGGATGTTGATTTAAGACTATAACTTTGGACAATGAATAACTAGATATCTTTTCCCTCTATCCATACGGCATTGTGTATCTTTCTGTTGATGATTTATAGAAATAAATTAATAACAACTACACGTGGTTTCGTTTTGACTTCACGTCAATACCTATCTTGTCTTGTTTTTTTGCTTAAAAATATATTCGTTTTTTTTTTTCCTGTGCCTAAAATTGCATAATTAAGTCATTACAACAATATTAAAACAATACTGAAATAAAGAACAATTGTGGGTCATTACAGTAGGCTAACTTTGGTATTGGTTTCGTCAGATCATTTTATAAAATAAAATAAAAAATGGGCAAGCAAAAAGAAGATTTTTCATAAATAAGACTAAATAAATAAATGATTTCGGATAAAATTAGACAGGTTTCACACGGTTATTTTATAGAGCTGCTCATTATTGCGCAACTGTTCTAAATGCGCCTGAAATAAAATCGTAATTGTAATTTAATGTGTTGCATTATTTGCATATAATATTTTAGTAAGGTGACATTCAGTTAATGCACTGAAAAGTCAAGTAGGCTGTCTGTATCTGTTAACTCACGACAGCATGCCCTCGACCGCCGCGCGCTGCTCCGCCGCCTCCTCCGTGTTGAGAGACTGCAGCTCGCGCAGGATCGGCGGCGTGTCGAAGTCATCCCCGTCATCCGAGCCTTCATCACCGGACAGTTTGCTGCCTTTACCCTGCGCGCTGGTCAGTGTCAGAAACACCGGCTTTGAATCATTGGAGTCGCTGCCGCCGTTGGCACTAGCCGGGGACAAGGGTTTTTCCATTTTTATTCCGAATTCGGCTGGACACGGGCATAAATCCTCCAGCGCCTGGACCAGCACATCCTTAGTGACCCCCGAGTCCAACAAGGCGCTCAGGAGCTCCTGCTGAAGCGATGTCAACTTGGACACCATGTCGGTAAACATCAATCCGGTCTCGTTGAAAATCCTCGGTAAACAGACGTGTGAAACTAACAGAAACGAAGAGGACGGAAGCACATGAGACTAAAGTATCTTTACGCAAAGTTCTGCAGTTGTCCAGCGCACCTGCTGAAGGAAGTAGTTCCACGTTCCAGGTGGGCGGAGCTGACTTCATGGTCATTGGCTGTTGCACACTATGCAAATTATATTTACTCGTTTATGAATATGCGAATATAAATGAAGAATTTGGTATTAGTTTACTTTTGTATAGGCTAGGCGAAAAAACGTTACACAGTTAATTTAGCTTCTTGTGTCCATGAGACTTTCAATAAAAGCTTTAAACACAATAAATAAATACTGCATTATAGATATTTAACAACAATAATAGGCTGTTTTGTGATTTAAATAGTCACACATTTATTTGTATTGCTTAATTGTATTTATTTGCTTTGTATGTCTTAAATTGTTAATCTTAAATTATGCGGAGAATACAAGGCAGCAGTCCCCTCTGAAAAAAATAATAATTGATTAATCGTTATATTTGTTATATTATTTGTAGTTTTTTTGTGTTCCTCGACTGTAAAAAAATGGTTCTTTACACATAGCATCAGTTCTATTTAGAACCGTGTCGTTCTGGTTCTTTTTGTAAGAGTTTGGGGTTCTTTATTCCCGCCTTTTTGTTTTTAAAATCTGTAACCGTCAAAGCCACCTTATTATTGATTTTCTGGCGCTCAACCATCCGATTAGACAGACTGTCAACACACTCTCAACAGGCAGCCAAAATTATTTATTTCTTAAAATGTCTATATGTAAACTTTCAAATTTGTAACAATCATGTTTTTTTTTTCTTTTTAGTTTAACAGAACATATAAGTGTGAAGCTTTGTTCAGGGTACTTCTCTTCTACACTAAGTAACAGAGATATTACGTTTATGATATTTTTAAAAGTACTTTATGTATAAACATACCCAGTCACTTAAAAACATTAACGCTATCCCATGACTTTATCTCACTTTTTCCTTTTAACACAGTAAAGGTTCACATACCGTACATTCTTTTGCTAATTTTGGCCTTCGTAAACAATTGTTATTACATAAATAAATGGAAAAGACACACAAATTTCTATTTCAGATGCTGTACTATAACCTCATAGTCTGCAGAAAGAAACTGCCACACAAACATACACACATGATGGATGTAAAGACATCATAGATGATCAAGATATTTCACTGGAACTTGGTCTTCATTACATCTATATCATGTATAATGTATTCAGCTATAATAACCGTAGAGCACTGTTGTTTTTGCTACAATTTGCCATGGCAATAAAAAAATAAAACTAACTCACATAACATGCTGTTTTTTTTTTTAATGTAAAACCCAAATAGAGGCCACACGATACAATAAGACCAGGCAGATCGAGGGATAACCCTATATAGCACTTTTAAAGCATGGTTCTTTATGGAACCTTATAAAAAGGGTTCTATTTAGCACCAAAAAGGGTTCTGCTATTGTTACAAGCCGAAGAACCACAATTTGGTACAGTTTAGAACCATTTTTCTTAAGAGTGAATAATGCGTTCATTTAATGAGAGATTGGCCTAATCATTATCTCATTAAGGTGCACATCAACAGCATGTGTGTGAAAATCCAGCATTTATGTTTTTCATAAATAGTCAAACATATGCTACATAAAGCAAAATCATGCTAAA
Organism: Paracanthobrama guichenoti; assembly: GCA_018749465.1. Taxonomy (NCBI): domain Eukaryota; kingdom Metazoa; phylum Chordata; class Actinopteri; order Cypriniformes; family Gobionidae; genus Paracanthobrama; species Paracanthobrama guichenoti. The sequence continues at coordinate 20,079,677 of CM031963.1, read as the reverse complement.
ATATGAAACCGTAGACCACATTATAAGTAATTCACAAGATCAAATCTGATGCCGGAACAGAATTTTAATGCACGCTGCATTTCAACCTTTCTCACACATTTTGGGGACTGGTCAGTTCTCAATCATTAACAGCAGTTAATAACAAACTTACAGAAATTACATATTTTTTTCCAGGATGTGAAACTACTTCTGTTGTGAAAGCTGCAGTGGAGTGTGACTGTATCGGATGAATAATTTGTTAGCTCTCTTCTGACCAGGAGGTTTTGAATGTGGTTCCTTGACACTATCAATGGCTCTGCTGTCTCCCTAACAATGATCCTTCTCATTTCACCGCTAGTATTTATTTATTTATTTATTTTTTGTAAATATGGCTAATTTCCCTGCAGTTTGAACCAAAGGGTATCAGAGTCGATCGATAGTGTATCGATTTTTCATACACTGTAAAAATTTAGTTGGTTTAATTTAAAAAAAGTAAGTAACCTGGTTGCCTTAAAATGTTGAGTTCATTGAAATTAAAAATCTGAGTTAATACAATGAAGGAAATGGGTTTAATAAATAGAAACTCAAAATATTATTGTATCTGAACCACATAAATAACGTTTTGTGATAAATCATGAAAATAGCACAATTTGTCATGTTTCACTGCATTATAACAAATAAAACGCAATATGCTTACATAATCTTTTAATACTATTTGAATAAAGGGTGATGTCAATTCTCAAAAATGTTAATTGTATTAACTCAAATTTTTAATTTCAATGAACTCAAAGTTAAGGCAACCAGGTAACTTACTTTTAAAATATTTTTTACAGTGTAGATATTTAATCTAAGTGAGGCATTTACAGATATTATCATACTTTTATAAGTATGGCTAAAATAAGCTAAAATGGTGCATTTAGTAAAACTTTTATACTCACACACACACATTTTAGACATGATGGGTAAGCTGGGGAATCAGTGACCAGAAAGATGAGTTCCGGTCAGTAAGCTGGACCTTGAGTTGGACTCAAAAGGACACATAAACACAAGTCTCTCTCTCTCTCACACACACACACACACACACACACACACACACACACACACACACACACACACACACACACACACACACACACACACACACACACACACACACACACACACACACACACACACGGAAAGTTTATTTCAGTATGTTCAGAGCTGGTGTTCTGAGAGATAGGTGAGGTCTCGAGGCATTTATTGTCTGTGTTTGCAGTGACAGAACTGTGTCCACAGGTGTTACACCATATAAAGACTCTGTTGATCACCCTGTTAGACATTAACCACAGTAATCTAACCTTCATGAGCTTCCTTTTCATGATGATGCGCAATGATTATGATTGTGTGATAAAACAGCCTAGGTGTGTGAATATACACACAACACATTTACCCATATCTTTTGCGCAATATTATAGGATGAATTGCAGCCAAATTCAAGGATTACAAACTACTTTTGACCCATTTCAGGACATTATAGACAATCGATTGAGTCGTGAGGTAGACCTGTCCGTAAGCTCTGAGCATTTGTCAAAATTAAAGTGACTGAAAGACATCACACTCATTTCCTTTAAGGAGGCAGAGGAGCAAATGAGATCAGTTGCAGAGGAAATAAGGAGTGTGAGTGGAGCTACTCTCCCAGAACGAACTGCAGCTGTAGAGCCCCCACTGATTTAAACAGCCCCTGTAGAGAAATCTTCTATTCAGATAGACAGACAGATGAAAATTAAGTTCTTAGAAATGTTCTTGTAACAGATTTGAAGTCATGTCTTCAAGCAATGTGTCATCCCTTAAAAATGATCACCCAGCCCTTGTAAATATTTTATGCAAACTGCTGCAACTCGAGATTGATAATTTTAATATCCACTTTGGTTGAGTACCTGGGCACTGTGAAATCACAGGCAATGAAGCAGATACTGCCGCAACAGAGGCACTTTCAGCAAACCTCGAAAACTGCACAATACCTCCTATGGATCTAAAAAGATATAATTAATTGGCAAACAGAGTGGGATATATACACCATAAACAAACTCTAATAAATTTGACCAAATGTTGGGAGAAGTTTCTATAATTTTTCAAATCGATGGGACCAAATTGTTTAAACATGTTGCCAAATAGGCCATTCCAGGATGATACACAAGTTTTTAATATTAGCAGAACATGTTCTCTCTGTCAAAATGTTTTATTAGCCTACATTGTGCTGTTTTACTCCAATAGAAACCTTTTTTATTCAGTATTTTAATCCAAATATAGTTTTAGAGGTTTTAGCAAAATTAGATTGTAAAAACATAATATAGTTTTACCATAATTTTTATTTTATTTTGATATTTACTGTCACTTTTCAGTGTCATGGTAAAGCATGCTGGGAAATAGAAATCCCAGCCCAGTTTGGGTTAAATTGAAGTTTGTCTAAATTAAAAGAAACAAGCTAAAAAAATTAAATAAAACAATGAAAATTCAGATTACTTAAAATGTGTCAGTTTTGACAACTCAAAAGAAAGTTCTAAATACTCATAAAAGTTAATTTGTTTGAACTAATTTATTTAATTTGAGTTGCCTCTACTCAAACCAATTAATTATTTTGAGCGTAAGGGTTTACAGTGTGTCACTGAGTTATAAAAACCGACAGATATTTGTTCTTGTTTAAAACAAACTCGCTTCATTTTCACATTCAGTTTCACAGAAAAGACTTCATATTTTATGTCAACGTGCATCTCTGGTAAATGTATCTTGATTTAAGAATCCTGTGACATTTGCGCTGGAAAAGCCAAAAATACAGAGAAAGAACATCACTTTTGTGTAGTGATCAAAAGGTACAGTAAAAGCTATTTCTATATTCTAGTGGTTGGGAGCTGAGCGATTCAAGCTAGAAGCTAGATTTATTAATTGTAGAATTAATAAAATAAAAATAAAAACTGATATCTGTTGGAAGTTGCATTTTCATATTGACATACTGTGTTCCCTTCAATTTATTTCTTAAATTTTATTTAGTTGGTCTTAAAAGTGTTAACAACTGTTACTATGATTTTGTATAGTAATTAAGTTGTGGATCAGAAGGCAAAATATTAAAATATTATATTCAATATTAAAATATAGAAATAATGGTATTAAATAATCTTTATTAGAAGCACCTGTGATTGATAGATACATAAGCTCACCTAAAGGATTATTAGGAACACCTGTTCAATTTCTCATTAATGCAATTATCTAATCAACCAATCACATGGCAGTTGCTTCAATGCATTTAGGGGTGTAGTCCTGGTCAATACAATCTCCTGAACTCTAAACTGAATGTCAGAATGGGAAAGAAAGGTGATTTAAGCAATTTTGAGTGTTGCATGGTTGTTGGTGCCAGACGGACCGGTCTGAGTATTTCACAATCTGCTCAGTTACTGGGATTTTCACGCACAACCATTTCTAGGGTTTACAAAGAATGGTGTGAAAAGGGAAAAACATCCAGTATGCGTCAGTCCTGTGGGCGAAAATGCCTTGTTGATGCTAGAGGTCAGAGGAGAATGGGCCGACTGATTCAAGCTGATAGAAGAGCAACTTTGACTGAAATAACCACTCGTTACAACCGAGGTATGCAGCAAAGCATTTATGAAGCCACAACATGCACAACTTTGAGGCGGATGGGCTACAACAGCAGAATACCCCACCGGGTACCACTCATCTCCTCTACAAATAGGAAAAAGAGGCTACAATTTGCACGAGCTCACCAAAATTGGACAGTTGAAGACTGGAAAAATGTTGCCTGGTCTGATGAGTCTTGATTTCTGTTGAGACATTCAGATGGTAGTCAGAATTTGGCGTAAACAGAATGAGAACATGGATCCATCACGCCTGGCTGGTGGTGGTGGTGTGTTTTCTTGGCACACTTTAGGCCCCTTAATGCCAATTGGGCATCATTTAAATGCCACGGCCTACCTGAGCATTGTTTCTGACCATGTCCATCCCTTTATGACCACCATGTACCCATTCTCTGATGGTTACTTCCAGCAGGATAATGCACCATGTCACAAAGCTCGAATCATTTCAAATTGGTTTCTTGAACATGACAATGAGTTCACTGTACTAAAATGGCCCCCACAGTCACCAGATCTCAACCCAGTAGAGCATCTTTGGGATGTGGTGGAACGGGAGCTTCGTGCCCTGGATGTGCATCCCACAAATCTCCATCAACTGCAAGATGCTATCCTATCAATATGGGTCAACATTTCTAAAGTATGCTTTCAGCACCTTGTTGAATCAATGCCACGTAGAATTAAGGCAGTTCTGAAGGCGAAAGGGGGTCAAACACAGCATTAGTATGGTGTTCCTAATAATCCTAAAGGTGACTGTAGATAGATAGATAGATAGATAGATAGATAGATAGATAGATAGATAGATAGATAGATAGATAGATAGATAGATAGATAGATAGATAGAATTTCCCACTTTTTGCCTGTAACAATCAGTTTTATCAACAATAATCAAGTAAACTCAAGTAACATTTACATGATTATAATGAAGGCCGTCCCCTTTAATCTACAAACTTTTGACAACCCACTCAATGTTTGCAAAAATCACTTGACATTTCATGTAAATTGCACAGGCAGAACAATTAACAGCATTATAACACATATCAGTCAACAGCTATGATGCTGTACTGCGGTTTTACAACACAGTAAAGAATTCACAACCTTTTTATGGATACAACGTTCAAAAGAAGACTTTGATGGCTCCTCATCAGGGGTCAAAATCTGAAGAAATGGGCACCGTAAACGTAAGAAGGAGAGTAAATACAGGCAGAGCATGTGATACTGGCACAGTACCAGACGCTTCAAATGTCTGAGATCTAAATCTACAGGAAATCTGAAGTGAATTATTTTTCATTTCAACAGGGATTCAACATCACAAAATCTCTTTCACTCATTTCTCTCACCCACCCCAGTCATTTAGCTAAATGGTTACTTGGGTTAATCAGGTATTGCTTAACACACTGCATATCTTTCAACCAACACAAACATCATGTTAACATCTACTATCTTCCTACGCAAAGTGTATATATACAAAAGCATTTTAAAGTAAACATAGTATTGCTAGCATGATTTTTTTTTTTACACGAGATTTTAAAAGATACCATATTTAAGATAAAGATATAATTGAAATGATTTACTTTAACATGATTCAAATTTTGGAGAGACTCATTGAACCCTTTCAAAAAGGTTTTATTGTGCTTTATATAGGTCTTAATTGTTCCTCATCTTACGGGACCCCCAAGTGGGAAAAGGGGGATGAGGGTGAGCGCTCAGGAACAGACGTGCCTGAATCAGCATTCCCCCTCCAACTCCTCCCTCCTGTTAGAGATGAGTGGACTCTGCCCCGCTGAACCTCATGCTCGCTTGCTCTGCTCTTCACAGGAATCACACGTTTCGCCCTCTTCTTCATCCTGATTGCACTCCTCCTGCTGCTTTTCTCTCTCATGCCTCAGTGACCCCGAGGCCCCAGAGGGCCAAAGTCAATCAAGGTATCAGGTCAAACTAAAACTCAACACTAATTTTGTTACAGCTTTTTAGGTGCTGTTATTGCTCTTGCCATTCAAGACATTTAATGTTGCTTTTCTACAATATAAACAAATTCTAATAACATCTAATAATAATAACACAGAATATGTTATTGAATTATTCAAAATGCAAAAGATTCTTGGCAATTAGGTGTTGTTGCACTCAAGCTAAATTGATGCATATTACACCCCCACAGAATCAAACAATGTTTTTTTTTTTTTTTGTTTGTTTTATGGGGACATTCTATAAACAATGATTTTTATACTGTAGAACCTGCATATTCTATCCCCTACCCATACCCATCACAGAAAACTCATAATAAAAAAGCATAATTTACAAAAAACAGAAAAAAAAAAAAAGAAAATTTCCCCACAAGGAAATTTCAGACATTGCCATCTTTGTGGAGACATATGTGCGTATGTGAGGGTGATCTACTGTAACAGTAATTCTCACCTCTGTCCACTTGACAGTGCGCTCTTGCTGACTATCAAGATTTAATGGTCAACAAATGGCTTTACTGAATTACATTACATTACATTTACAAGCTGTTTTATTGACGTCATGAAACACTGATTGAGCGATTACATAAGGGACAGATGATACGGATTTCTGTAAGTTGGACTGTATCTTTCAACATATTTTCTGATGTTCATTCATCTTTATTTTGTTCTGTAACATAGTAAAGAGATCACTCACGCTCTGATTCGCTTGAACTCAGGTGCCACAGTAATCTCTCGCACCTACCTACCTACCTGCATACCTACCTACCTGCTTACCTACCTACCTACATCCCTACGCAAGTACCTACCTACCTACCTACATCCCTACGCAAGTACCTATTTACCTACCTACCTGCGTACCTACCTACATCCCTACGCAAGTACCTATTTACCTACCTACATCCCTACGCAAGTACCTATTTACCTACCTACATCCCTACGCAGGTACCTACTTTCCTACCTACCTGCGTACCTACCTACATCCCTACGCAAGTACCTACTTATACCTGCGTACCTACCAACCTACATCCCTATGCATGTACCTACTTACCTACCTAACTGCGTACCTACCTACATCCCTACGCATGTACCTGCTTACCTACCTCTGTACCTGCCTGTCATCCCTACGCATGTACCTGCCTGCCTGCGTGCACTGCCTGCATCCCTACGCATGTACCTGCTTACCTACCTAACTGCGTGCCTGCCTGCATCCCTACGCATGTACCTGCTTACCTACCTCTGTACCTACCTGCCTGCGTGCCTGCCTGCATCCCTACGCATGTACCTGCCTGCCTGCGTGCCTGCCTACCTACATCCCTACGCATGCACCTGCTTACCTGCCTAACTGCGTGCCTGCCTGCATCCCTACGCATGTACCTGCTTACCTACCTCTGTACCTGCCTGCCTGCGTACCTACCTACATCCCTACGCATGTACCTACCTACCTGCGTGCACTACCTGCATCCCTACGCATGCACCTGCTTACCTGCCTAACTGCGTGCACTGCCCACATCCCTACGCATGTACCTGCTTACCTACCTCTGTACCTGCCTGCATCCCTACGCATGTACCTGCTTACCTACCTCTGTACCTGCCTGCCTGCGTGCCTACCTGCATCCCTACGCATGTACCTGCCTGCCTACCTGCATCCCTACGCAAGTACCTGTTTACCTGCCTGCCTGCACTCCTGCCTGCATCCCTCGCGCAAGTACCTGTTTACCTACCTACATCCCTACGCAAGTACCTATTTACCTACCTACATCCCTACGCAGGGTGCCTGCTTTCCTACCTGCCTGCGTACCTACCTACATCCCTACGCAAGTACCTACTTATACCTGCGTACCTACCAACCTACATCCCTATGCATGTACCTACTTACCTACCTAACTGCGTACCTACCTACATCCCTACGCATGTACCTACTTACCTACCTCTGTACCTACCTACATCCCTACGCATGTACCTACCTGCCTGCGTGCCTGCCTACATCCCTACGCATGTACCTACTTACCTACCTAACTGCGTACCTACCTACATCCCTACGCATGTACCTACTTACCTACCTCTGTACCTACCTACCTGCGTACCTACCTACATCCCTACGCATGTACCTACCTACCTGCGTGCCTACCTGCATCCCCACGCATGCACCTACTTACCCCTACCTAACTGCGTACCTACCTACATCCCTACGCATGTACCTACTTACCTACCTCTGTACCTACCTACCTGCGTACCTACCTACATCCCTACGCATGTACCTACCTACCTGCGTACCTACCTACATCCCTACGCATGCACCTACTTACCTACCTAACTGCGTACCTACCTACATCCCTACGCATGTACCTACTTACCTACCTCTGTACCTACCTACATCCCTACGCATGTACCTACTTACCTACCTCTGTACCTACCTACCTGCGTACCTACCTACATCCCTACGCGTATGCGCATGCACCTGCCTACCTGCTGCACCTGCGTGACATACCTACATCCCTACGCATGTACCTACTTACCTACCTAACTGCGTAACTACCTGCCTACTTACCTGCGTACCTACCTAACTACTTACCCGTACCTACCTACATCCCTACGCATGTACCTTCTTACCTACCTACCTGCGTACATACCCACCTACCTACATCCCTACACATGTACCTACTTACCTACCTACATCCCTACGCATGTACCTTCTTACCTACCTACCTGCATACCTACCTAGCTACCTACATACTTACCTACATCCCAAAAAAAAAAAAATATATATATATATATATATATATATATATATATATATATATATATATATATATATATATATATATATATATATATATATATATATTTTTTTTTTATACTTTTATCCAACAAAAGAAAATGTAAGAAATAAATAGAAGGGAACACAATATGTGAATATGTTCTCTAAATATAACTCTATGGTGAAACAATGCATTGTATTAGCAACACTTCATAGTTTGAAAATACAACTTCCAACAGATATCAGTTACTTTTTAATTAATTCTACAAAAAAGTAGCTTGAATCGCTCTGCTCCCAACCACTAGAATATAGAAATATATTTTACTGTACCTTTTGATCACACTGCTCAAAAGTGATGTTCTTTCTCAGTATTTTTTCTTTCCCAGCGCAAAAGGTCTCAAAATTCTTAAATCAAGATACATTTACTAGAGATGCAAGTTGACATAAAAACTGATGAAAATGAAGTGATTTTATGTTTTAAACAAGAACAGATATCTGCCGATGGGCTCAGAAAAGTCAACCTATTTCAAAGGGAAGTGTTCATAACTCACATTGACAGATAAGTTTGTTGTTTGTTTGTCAGCTTCTGTGGCTAAAAATTATGGAAAAAATATTCTTGCTAAAAAAAAAAATCTACAACTATATTTGGATTAACTTAAAGATTTGTTCAAAAGTATAAACAGAATAAAAAAAGGTTTCTCTTGGGGTTAAACAGCACAATATAATAAAACAGCATTCAGTGATTAAGGATTTTGACAAGGAGAAGATGTTGGTGGATCTTCTGCTAATATTAAAAACTTGTGTATCATCCTGGAATGGCCTATTTGGCAACATGTACAAACAATTTGGTCCCATCGATTTGAAAAATTATGGAAACTTCTCCCAACATTTGGGCAAATGTATTAGTTTGTTTATGGTGTACATATCCCACTCTGTTTGCCAATTAATTATAGGTTTTAGATCCATAGGAGGTATTGTGCAGTTTTCGAGGTTTGCTGAAAGTGCCTCTGTTGCGGCAGTATCTGCTTCATTGCCTGTGATTCCACAGTGCCCAGGTACTCAACCAAAGTGGATATTAAAATGATCAATCTCGAGTTGCAGCAGTTTGCATAAAATATTTACAAGGGCTGGGTGATCATTTTTAAGGGATGACACATTGCTTGAAGACATGACTTCAAATCTGTTACAAGAACATTTCTCTGCTATTGTTTGAAGCATAAACTCAGTTAATTTTGTTCAATTTTTCAAGACTTAATTTTACACTTGCATCTTAAGTAGATTTAAAGACGTTTAGATATTTGAATTGGAAAACAGGACAAACACTGAGGAACAGTACTGAGGACTTTATGACCCACAGAAAGTGTCCATATACTCGGTTTATAAAAATATAAAATAATGAGATGTAGTGGTAACCTAATTATTAAGATAATGGCTGCTAATACAAATGACTGATTCAATCTCAAAAATGATTGAAAATGGTAAATACTTTTAGAGGTTGTAACCATGAAATTTCCAAGCTGCAGATTATTTAAACAATTAAAGTGTTGCAAATTCTCTAAAGTGGGAAATGTGCAAAAATGTCTGAAATGTTTCTTAGCATATACAGTTACAGCATTTTGCGAACCAAATATCTGCATTAGTCAAATGTAATGAAAAACAAACAGTACTAAAGCAAAGGTTTTAGTAACTTCATATTCTGTGCGGACATGCTTACCATCATGATTCAGAACGATGATCTCCTTCTGAAGGTAATATTTCATATCAAGTTTTAACTGAGAACTTGGAAAAAAAAGGTACACTTGAGTTTACAAGTACTGTTTTATTTGTTCACTCATACTGCAAGCTGCTTTTATTTACGTCAAATCATTCAAGTGAAATTTGTTTTATAGTGTAACGAGGCTCAACTTGAGGCTTTTTTTGATACTTTGAAATATATTGTAATATATACATTTTGAATAAAATATAAAGGTGGTTATAAATGTCAGACAGTCATTCTGTATGGCTTCATTCAGTTTTTACTTTCACTATGGTGAATTGCTGAGCGGAAGAGAGGAATCTTTGCAGTCCGATTCTTGTATCTGCTCAAAGTTTCTCACTACATCCTCAAGGAAGTTCACCACAGTCTTCAGATCCTCACTGCTGTCCAACACAGTCTCTCCTAGCAGTCCCTTCAGTCTAGTTAGTGTCTCGTTGAGCACCATCAACCCATCTTCAGGCTCCGCTTGATCCCCCGCCTCTTCCCCTGCAGCACAGTCAACCCCGGAAACCAAAGCCACGCCCTTATCTCCAAGGTAACGAACCAGGAAGCCCTGTAGTACTGGCCTGGATTGGTCACTCAGTGATGACCTCAGCGCTGGAAGGTCATCAGGCTGGCATACGGACAGGAGGTGCAAGAGAGAACGGCAGAGCTGTGAGCGTAAACTAGCACAGTATCGATACTCAAGGAAGTCCTCTGTATCTTCACTGTGTTCAAGGGCCTGAGCCAAAGCTTGCCACACCTCTGCAAACTGATGAATGTCACCGTAGCAATCTCGCGTTGAGGGAACAGAAAGTGCAGCAGCGGATTTGATGCGTACTTTAAAGTTCTTGCAGGAAGTGACGACGTATGACAGGGCAGAGTAAGCTTCCTTAGACCAGACAGCAGAACCTGCAAGTGAAGTGGTGTGTGTTAAGGTGTGTTCACACAATGTCAGAATTAATGCAATTATGAGATTCCAACTTCTTGTAATTGCGAATTGTGCGAGGATGTGAGCACTTTTTACTTGTAAACTCCAATTTGTACCACATGACCACAGATGATTAATTTTGATGTTGATAGTGTTGCTATAGAATGGAATTCTGAGTCTGACGATGTGAAGAGCAAACACATTCTCATTCCCAACTCTTGGTCAGGGCCCCACTTTTTAATGCAAAGGGTATCCCTTATTATTATGTATTTATTTGTATTTTTTGTGTGCAGGATACTCCATTTCTTTCAGTTGTTTGCCTTATGCGTCAGATCAAGACGCATTTAACTCTTTGCATTTTCAAAAGTAGAAAATGATTTAAAAAATATTTATACTTTCATATTTTGGAGCACCTAACACCACTCCTACCTCAAACCTACCCACTTTTCAACAATATAAAACACGTAACCGGCAAAAAAGGACAGTCACGGGTATTTATTGCAACGTTGTGAAAAGGCCAATGAGAATTGGCAGGTGAAATTTGCATGCCACTCCTCACTCATTCAGGTTTGTGCTGATGAACCGAGACAATGCCCTGGCCATTTCAGTGGGCAGTTCAGCGTTGTGACAGGAGGGACACCACGTCTCGTTCCCTCGATCAGGAAATGGAGGTATAGCTCTAACCCAGACATTCCCTATCTGTCAGTCGCTTTCGACGTGGTGTCGATGACTGACACTAGGGATCCCCGAGGAAAACGGCACAACAGCTGAAACGTGTTACAAGGTCTTGGTTCCGCAGATGTCGGCAAGATACTGCGTGCTGGGAAACAAGTGCACTAACAATGTCGTAACCTACCCAATGCCCCACGTAAGCCACTCTTTTGTGCCACACAGGGACTAAAGGGACAATACTTACAATTGGAATATGTCACTTCAGTCGGTTTTTTTCTCTTTTCTATAATATAGAAATTACAGCTGTGCAGAACAGAAGTTAGCACTCTTCCTCCTAGGTAGAATGTGGAGAATAAAGGTACGCTGCACGTCAAAAAATTACTCTAAAGTAATACACCCTGTGTGTTAAAAAGTGACGCTGAAGGGGTCATGACAAAGTGTCAATATGTGACGAGTTGGGAGTGAGAATGCGCTGCTCTGATCATTTTGGCTAATGTATATATTAGGGATGTCACGGTACCAAAATTCCTGTAGTCGGTACCAATACCATACAAATTTTTCGGTACAATTTCGGTACCAGAGCAAAATGTTTTTATTCTTATTTTATTTAACAATTTTTTTCTTTTTTATTTAATTAAATTCAATGAGTTTATTATTGATGATAATCATTATACGTAAATAATACATAAACATTTAAAGGCTGTATGCTGTTTAAAAGTAAACATTGTTTATAAAAAATATCAAAAGTGAAAAATAAGCAATGGTCTAGGCATAGAGGCGTGTTACTATTACATAGAGACGTAGCTAAATCTACTGTACAACACTAGCCTAATATTTTGTCAATTTCTTCACGTTAAACCAAACTTTTATTTTGACAGTAAATGAAACGGTAAATGCTCTTGAAGTGATGGTTTATGCGTTCGTGTCCTCATATAGTGACACACGGCAGAGACTACAAAGATAGCAGGCGTGTCCCGCGCATCTGCGCCCCTCATTCACACAGAGACGCAGAACATGAGAAGCGGAAGCGACTGAATGCAGCTGCGGGTACCGGATATACTCGGGAGTCTGTACTACCGGTACTACAGAAATGCTGGTATCGTCACATGTGGCACAGTACCGACTTGGTACCAAAGTACCGGTACTTGTGATATCTAATACCTAATATATATATTTATTTTATTACACTTCAGTTCACACAAACTTAAGTGTACAAATACAGTTGAGCGCATAACCTTTAAACGTTAACTTCATTCGAAAAGGGCACGCTAGAAAGTTTCATCTCAGTTTTTCCCAGTTTCTGCGTAATTTCTCTCCAGAAATGATGAACTATAAAAATGATGTGCTCCTTTAAACTAGAGTTGTCTATTGTTGCTGCTGTCACCAGTAGTTTGTTATTGTTGATCTGTTTGTTTATTTTTGTAATATGATACATTGGCCCAGGCCAGTGTTGCCACCTTGTGAACCAACTAATTATTGCAAACAAATCTGGACAAAATTTACACCCCACACACTGTATGAGCTATACAATTGTGGATGAATTGAGAATCACGATTTAGAAACAAATAATTTAAAAATATAATAAATTTTTTTAACAAATTATTTTTTTGGTTTGTTCAAAATAGCATTAGTCTATTCAAAATGATCCAATTAATTTGAATGAATTATTAAAATAAAAAAAATGACTAGTGAGTGCACTCTGAATGAATGATTCAATGACTCACTCTTAAAGATTTCACTTGTTTCATTATTGGATGAATCACCCTGTGTCCCAATGTGCATACTTATCCACCCTATCTGCCCTAAATAGTACTGAAAATCACTACTGTCACATACTATTTAGGATGGATAGTATGCACATTGGAACGAAGGCTCAGTATTTTTGAAATGAATGATTAAATGACAAATACATTTTTTGCCACTTACTGAAAACCCTAGCCCTTTCAAAAAGTGATTTGCTCTATTTTATATTTTGCTAATGTAGACATCAATCGTGTTTCAATCTGAACTATACATTTTATCCCAGTACTGTGAAAATTGTAATTATTGTAACAGAAATAATGATACTATGAGGTTTGAAAAGACTGTTTGTGAAGCGGTTTCAACCACACCTATACATGTGCTCTCTCTGGATCAGCGGCAGCATTACCACGGATTTTAATGTTCCGCTGTGATCGTACTTGTCAAAGGTTTAATTAACCTCTGTCATTCATGAATATGATCAGGTGGGTGTTTGAATCAAGATGTGATCGTGCAGCTCTAATGCATACTAATGCATATGTAAGCGTATACTCTGGGCTTAAGAATGGCCATAATAAAAAAGGTTTAAAGCACATGTACCAAGTTCTTAGAACTGTTTTGAAAAACTTTTATACCATTTTAACAAAGTAAAAAGTAATACCATAATTGCCTTACACCTTGAAAACGTGTGAGTGTACACATCTTAATCATTATTTACATATTTATTTATTTATTTTTTACAAATATTATGTATCCAGTGAGTTACATAAAAAAAACCTTTGACTAGGTGGACAAAAGTTTTGCAAATAAGCAGTGAAGGAGTTAACTTAATGCTTTCCTTTCAAGAATTTAATTCGTTTAAATGTTTTGTTTTTCTTCATTATGATATCAGGACAGTTACATCACCCTGGCATTTTTTAAATGCACGCCTCCTGAAATTTAACAGCACACCTCTCCTCAACATACCAAATTATTTGAGGTATCATTCATCTCCACAGCACAAACATGACAGATGAGTTATGCAGAAAGTTTTATATTCAGGATTAGAGATGTGCAAAAATCCCTAACCAAGAATAAGTGGTTTTTGTGCGTTCACTCACCTAGAGGCAGGCTGCGATTTCTGAAGGTATTGCCCAGTGCATAGCAGGCGTTCCAGCGCACTTTCATGGTAGCATCTCCTCTAACCGTCTCGATAAGTGCCGTCATGGCCTCCTGCAGAGGCTGCTCAAACACAGGCTTTCCCAGGTGTACCGGCTGCAGGAAGTGAAGCAGATTCCCGAGTGCACGGACAGCATTGCTCTTTACCTGCGACACAGGAGACACTTTATCTTCTTGGACTTGAAGTTCATTCTACTTACAACATTACTCTATGATACAGATGGCTTTTGTTTCTGCCCTTAAAGCCACAATATGTAATTTTTCGCCACTAGAGGTCGCTGATTCAAAACAAAAGCGTAGCTTGATGATGCCTTGATTTCACTGAGCTTTTATTATGCCGCAGGCGACCGCTTCTGCTTCCGCTCATGTGTATGCGAAGTAACACAACACTGTTTTATCATATTACATACATTTGAGTGTGTTGAAAGTTATGTAATAATTAAACTCGGTGCGTTCGTTCTGCAGCTACTATGAGACACTTGCACACTGCAGTAAGCTAGATCCATATTAGGCATGGTAAAACATGGTTCTAAATAAAGAAAATGAGATTTCTGTATTGAGCTATATAACAATGATTCGTTTTCTGTCGATGAATGTATCCAAACAGTTGATCACCTGTCTAATAAAACAATATATTAAAGGGTCTTTGATGGTTTCTATAACCAATCGAGGGTAACGCGGGTATGATGCCACTGATAGACGACGCACGGACACGGTTATTTGCTTATTTCTCTGGATTTAAACATTCTTGGAAACATTTGGGATAATGTAAGTACACAAGTCAACAAAATATAACATTGTTCTAGTGGTTTTTGGATATTTTTAAATCCAAAAAATCTTACATATTGTGCCTTTAATGAGGATGCAGCAATATTCAAAATGTTACTGATAAGCTAATAACTATATGGGTTACACTTTATTTTACAGTACTTACAGTGTACTTAAAGTACTGGGTAATATAAGGCAACTACATGGGTTAAGGTTAGGTTTAGGAGTAGGTTCAGGGTTAGTACCTAGTTATAATTGCTATAATATGTACATGGGGAACAGGACTGTAAAATAAAGTTTTACCACTAAATGTTGATGATAAATGGCTGATAACACCATTGAGCTTAATTGTTTATTAAATTTTTCAAGTGATAAATTTAAAATTTTATGCATGAATGCACAGATTTACATTTACAAAGCAACCCTTAAAGGGACAGTGTTATTACAGGGTAAGCACTCTTCAAGAAAAGGTGCTCTTAATCGGGTTTTAACTCATCTTAAATAGACAGAAATGTCCAGTTAAAAATCAATAAATATCACATAACTGATAAAATAAATGACAATAAAAACTGTTTGGAATGGAAAGATAAATGCTACACACAATTTAATGCAGTTTAACTGTAGTCAACCTACTCCTCTGAAAGTTTTCTACACTAAAAGCAACAACAATAGCAAAGCTTACCACTGAAAAGTTTTGGATTTTTTTTTTGTTGAAAGAAATGTATTATTTTATTCAGCAAGGACACATTAAATTGGTCAAAAGTGACAGTAAATACATCTATAATGTCACAGAAGATTAATATTTTATATAAATGCTTTCTATTCATCAAAGAATCCTGAAAAAACAACAAATGCTTCTTAAGTTGTATATATTTGATATATTTAATTTGATAACTTTAAAGATGAGGAATGTTGTAACATTTTTGCTTTAAATGTGAGGGGTTTTGGGATATTATCTGCCCTAAAAAAAAAATCTTATTTCAACAAATGCCTCACTCTCCCCCAAACCAGTATATATCAGGCAAAATCTCAATTTGTTTGTATCATTTAGCATAGTCACAAACTTTATTCTGCCTTGATACTTGTAAAAATCGCTTGAAGATGCTGTGAAAACATCAAATGCATGTAAATACTTTTGCATCACTAATAATTAGTGCTGTCAATCGCAAAACTATTTAAATCGCAATTTTCTGTAATTAATAGCAGCACCTAACATTAACGTTTTTCACATTTAATCTCCAAATGAATGTAGAAACAACAAAGACAGTATCCTATATTTAAAATATTTGTTTAATGGCATATTTTTATGAAAGAAGGCATCACCGATATTAATACCACTACTTTTTCTCAAGTTTAACCATTAATTAATTTAATTATTAATTAATAATTAATTATTGCCATTCAGCATTACAGTATAATTGAAAGCTATACATTTTAACATTAGGCTTCAAATAATATAACAACTTTTAATTTTAGTGATCTTAACGCAATCTTCACATAAACCCATTATAATAAATGTCATGCCCTTCAATATATCATGGCTCATTTTTTTTCTTTTGTCAGTTCCCAGTCAGACTGATGCAAAAAGCATCTTTGCAAAAGATGCAAAAAGTTATTGTTTTCGTTGTATTTGACCCATGTAACATTGTAAACAGTGCTTTAAGATTTTCAGATAGATCTAACAGGTAGGATATACACTCACCTAAAGGATTATTAGGAACACCATACTAATACTGTGTTTGACCCCCTTTCGCCTTCAGAACTGCCTTAATTCTACGTGGCATTGATTCAACAAGGTGCTGAAAGCATTCTTTAGAAATGTTGGCCCATATTGATAGGACAGCATCTTGCAGTTGATGGAGATTTGTGGGATGCACATCCCGATGCTCTATTGGGTTGAGATCTGGTGACTGTGGGGGCCATTTTAGTACAGTGAACTCATTGTCATGTTCAAGAAACCAATTTGAAATGATTCGAGCTTTGTGACATGCACAAAGTAGCCATCAGAGAATGGGTACATGGTGGTCATAAAGGGATGGACATGGTCAGAAACAATGCTCAGGTAGGCCGTGGCATTTAAACGATGCCCAATTGGCACTAAGGGGCCTAAAGTGTGCCAAGAAAACATCCCCCACACCATTACACCACCGCCAGCAGCCTGCACAGTGGTAACAAGGCATGATGGATCCATGTTGTCATTCTGTTTACGCCAAATTCTGACTCCACCATCTGAATGTCTCAACAGAAATCGAGACTCATCAGACCAGGCAACATTTTTCCAGTCTTCAACTGTCCAATTTTGGTGAGCTTGTGCAAATTGTAGCCTCTTTTTCTATTTGTAGTGGAGATGAGTGGTACCCGGTGGGGTCTTCTGCTGTTGTAGCCCATCCGCCTCAAGGTTGTGCGTGTTGTGGCTTCACAAATGCTTTGCTGCATACCTCGGTTGTAACGAGTGGTTATTTCAGTCAAAGTTGCTCTTCTATCAGCTTGAATCAGTCGGCCCATTCTCCTCTGACCTCTAGCATCAACAAGGCATTTTCGCCCACAGGACTGCCGCATACTGGATGTTTTTCCCTTTTCACACCATTCTTTGTAAACCCTAGAAATGGTTGTGCGTGAAAATCCCAGTAACTGAGCAGATTGTGAAATACTCAGACCGGCCTGTCTGGCACCAACAACCATGCAACACTCAAAATTGCTTAAATCACCTTTCTTTCCCATTCTGACATTCAGTTTGGAGTTCAGGAGATTGTCTTGACCAGGACCACACCCATAAATGCATTGAAGCAACTGCCATGTGATTGGTTGATTAGATAATTGCATTCATGAGAAATTGAACAGGTGTTCCTAATAATCCTTTAGGTGAGTGTATATAGAAATTAAAGTTATCAAACACTTCACAGTCTTCACTACGTAAATTATAAATAAAATAAAGTTGAATCCTTATTAAAGCTAGAAATGTTATCATGTCAAGAGCAGTGAGTGATTTTCTTTTTCCTTTGTTCTTTGATTAACATTAACGACAGACAGCAGCGGGTTTATTAGGCTGCTGTCACTTTAAGACCTGATGCACATGACCCGGATCTGACACGCATCCTATTTTATCATAACTCTTTACAATTATTTAAGACTTTATTTAACTCATTTAAAACCGTGCTTGTGAGGATACTCGACAAAACGGGCATTGTGGCATAATTTTGTGTTTTTGTCCGTTTAAGCACCGTCTGAAGCAGTGCACAAGTTGTGTGTGTGTCGCAGAGACAGGAGATTTCACAGATGAGCGCCTGTCTTATCGTGCGTGAATGGTTTAAAAGCATTTGCATGAATAAGAGCATGGTCATATAATGTAACGCTAGCGAAAGGATGATGAGAAAAAGCAGATGTTGCATTAATTGCGTTAAATATCTTTAACACGTTAAACTGAAAAAATGCATCACTGCATTAACACTTTAAATCTGACTGTCCTACTAATAATAAAAAAGTACCCACCCTGTCTTTATCTCCTGAAGCTTTAGTGGCAGATCTCAACATGTTCAGCAGCAGCATATCAGAGAACTCCTCCTGAAACTCCAGCCCCACTGACTGCCTGAAAACAACAGATGAGCAAAGGAAAACCATCAGTCTGAAAGATTTATGTAGCAAACACATACACGCAGATGTGCTCATTTGCAGCTCTCACATGTTGACAATGAGCGTGTCTGTGAGGTTGCCGAGAGACCAGGCCGCCTTCGCACGGACGTTAGGTGAGCGGTCATCCAGAGCGGTGAGGATGGCATTAGCCGTGTCTGCCACGAACATCACATCCTGTGGTCGTATGAAAAATATAGTAAAGTTAAATCATTCATCCTTTTGAGATGGGCACTATTTTTCTAGTTGGATGAAGGTAATTTACGTGTAGTTAAACTTGTAAATGTAAATGTATATATTCTTTCATTATATGTGACCCTGGAGCACAAAACCAGTCATAAGGGTCATTTTTGAAAGCTCATATGAAAGCTTGCCATTGATGTATGGTTTGTTATGATAGGACAATATTTGGCCGAGATACAACGATTTGAACATCTGGAATCTGAGGGTGCAAAGAATCTAAATATTGAGAAAATCGCCTTTAAAGTTGTCCAAGTGAAGTCCTTAGCAATGCATATTACTAATAATAATAAATTTTTTATACATTTACAAAATATCTTCATGGAACATTCTTTACTTAATATCCAAATGATTTTTGGCATAAAAGAAAAATCTAAAATTTTGACCCATGTGGTTATTGCCACAAATATACCCGTGCAACTTATGACTGGTTTTGTGCTCCAGGGTCAGAAATGAGAAGGCTGATCCTGTACCTCTCTCAGGCAGGGAAAGAGGATGTAGACACCTAGAGCTCTCACAGCTGCCGCCTTCACCAGAGAGTTCTCGCTGTACGTCAGTCCCAGCAGTATCGTGATACACAGAACTTGTGTCTTATCCTGCAAACAAATATAACATTTTATAACTCACCTCCACATTTGATCAAACGATTTCCTGAACACCTGGAAACTCAAGAGGTCAGACACACTCACGGGCAGCTGGCTGAAAGCCTGTGGCAAGATGGAGGAGAGGGTGTCACAGGCACTGGTCTGCAGGGTGGGATGCTGCTCGTTCTGTAAGGCACTGATCAGTGGACCACTCAAGACTTCCGACCAGAACTGAACCACCTGAAATGGACAAAAGAACAGCATTACATTAAGATGATTATCTTTGAATTCAGTTTTGTTTTGTACCAAGTCGCATTATTTTTTTTGTTTTTACCTGGCAGACGGGCACACGTTTGGCACTTTGTGGAGTGTTGGCATCAGCTCTGTACTGCTGGATAATGCCTGTTCCCAGTTCTTCCAGAAGCTTGGGAAAGAAACAGAAGTGTTAAAACAGACCACGAAAGAGAAAGAAAAACAACATGAGAGGTACTTGTCCATGCGTTTTCTCTACTGGCCCAAGTAAAAAAGAGGTTTCTATGAAAGTTCTGATCTCTAGTTTGGGCTCAGTTCACTCCATCAAGGCAAGTAATGGGATTTTTTCACCCGAGTTTGTGGACTAGAACTATAAAATGTAATAATCACTCTAATACTATGAGAAAAACGAATTGCACACCATAACTATAATACAACGACATCGTCGGAATCACTTTTAGAACTGTTTTTTTTTTTTTTCAGATGATGAACAAAAATATCAACAGCCAATCAGAATCCACTTGACTTTAAAGAGCTTGAGCATTTAAAAAGGCAGATGTGCGCTTAAAATAAGCAGAATGTTATCACCTGTTGTTCTGGATGCTAATATAAGCCCCTTTCACACATACAGTATTTACTGGTACATTAGCGGTAAATTGCAGTTAAGGGATCATGTGTAAAAAGGGCCTTTTCAAAAATACTGGTAAATTGGCAATTTACCATTATGAGAAGCTGTAACATTACCAGTAAATTACCGGTAAGATGCTGTGTGTGAACAAGGAATAAAGATTACCGATATTGAAAATGTACAAGGTCTGAACGCGCTGACATAAGAAGGCTGCTTTGGGCCAATCATAAAATTCTTATGGAGATGATGCATTTTACAGTAAGCTCTGCTGCTTTTTTAAAGGGGTCATGAATTGAGAAATCAACTTTCCCTTGAGCTTTTGATATATAAAAGGTCAAAGAAAAGCTTTTATTGACAGCTGGCACAGCAAACGATGGATCTGTGATGTCAGAGTGCAGTGAAACGCTGCCTCAAGACGAACGCCTCATTCTGTAGCTCCGTCCACCGACTCGTGCCTGTCCTGACATGTTAGATAAATAACATAGGCCTACATGGAGCTAAACCAGATCGAACTTCCAAGCAATAAAGCTTATGGCATGTTTCAAACAATATTTTTTTTTTTAAATAGGTGATAGTATTGCATTGTTACGTTTGATATCTACTGATTGCGTATGTGTCTAAACATGACTTCCACCCAGTCACAGGCTGGAGTATCCTTTGTATTTGAGGTGTTGTTGGTTCATTGTGCTGCGATTCGGGATCAGACTCGGACATGTATGGGCCAGGGCTTAAATAGTGAAATAACATTCCTTTCTTGATGTGCGT
>CM031963.1:19973253-20053253 GCA_018749465.1 Paracanthobrama guichenoti | reverse complement strand
CTGTCAATGTTTTATCTGACCTGATAATGTAAGAAACATTTCCTGGCACTAGTGGTCCGAGAGTCATACCTGAGTTTAGATTGCATTCCTCCCTCCGGGTCGGAGAATTCGGAGTCGGAGCTCCCTTTCTTCCAGGAAGGACAGAGCTGTGGAGTCACTCCTGACGCTGAAGTAACACTAGCGGACTGTGAGCCGGGAGACCAACCACTCTGATCTACTCCACCTCCCGCAGTTTTAAGAGGCCCAGAGACATCGTCACCCTCTCCTTCCTCTGCATCCCTCTTTCCCTCGGCTCCAGCTTTCTTCCCTTTCCCACGAGACTTACGCTTCTTGTTCTGTTGGGACTAAAGTAGAATTATAAAGTTTTTCCTCCTCTAGGAGATCATACAGTTACAGTCTATACAATAACCTTTATACTAGGGATGCACAATATATCGGTATATGTTCATTTTTAATGTTATGGTTATTGGCCGATAAGAAAATGGATTATTTCCTCCAGCTGAGACACTTCAGATGCGCACTATTCACCATGAAGGTTTTAAATTGCTTGAAATATGATTGGAATCACAAGGAAAATACAGTTAAGTGCAACATGTGCAGCGCATGTCTGTCGTACAGGCTACGTAACATTATAATGAGAACACTACCGTTAAAGAATGTTGTGAATTCTGCGCCCCCATTGTAAAGGGATAAGCGCATCCGCAACAGAGTTACACCTTCATGACCTGCACAGTCAAGTTCACTTGTGTATTCGCAACCTTACAGCCTTCGATTGTAAGTAGCAATATTGTGTTCATTTTGTGTACAAGTTAATAAACGTGGTAGTAAAGCGCTTCAGTTTACCGGTGATCATCTTTAGCTTGAGCTCATGCACCTCAAACAGCAATGCACAATATTAATAACTATGATTGGGACTATATACAAATAAACAATATAAAGAGAACACTATTGTAATAACATGAATTCTTTTTGTTTAGTTGCCATGTTTCAGCACGTTGTTACGAGAAGAGCGCATCCACAACAGGAGTTTGCATTTGCGTAATTTTGTGCAGATATACACGTTGTAATATGCTCATGTTGGCATAAACATCTGATTAAACTCATATAGGATGCGTTTGGTTGAGTTAAATAACCCGCTAACAATGTGCTTCAGATTCAGCTCTTCAGTACACAGCTCAAACAGCAATGCTGTTATCTGTACAGTAATATCAATTTTGATGTTATATAGGCTACTGTACTGTTTGATTTATGTTGCAGTGCTTGGGACGTGGCTTTTAATGGGAAGCCTTTTTTTTTGTAATCAGGCTCTCCAAAAATATCAACATTTGGATTTAGATTTATCAGCCAACATTTTCATATCAGTGCATCCCTTGTAACGCAGATGGCTGGTATGACGCGCACGATGACAGAGTTGAAGTTGAAGTTGAAGTTGAAGTTTATTCGTCATTACACATGTACAAGTACAGTATAACGAAATGAAGTTTGGAGCAAGCCTCCGGGCCGCAGCCGATTATTCAGGCGCCACCCTACGCTCTCCAGAAATACAAGAATGCAATTTAGCAAGCATTACATAGCAAACACAACAAAACATAAACATAAACATAAACATGACACAGTACACGAGATTATCAGAGCAAACAGTCCTTAAAGGTGCCATGAACTGGCTTTTTAAAAAAAAAATTATACTGTTGTCTGAGGTCAACTTATGACGTTCGTGTGGTTTTTACATTCAAAAACATCATAATGTATAAGTAATAGGCTATTTTCTACTCTGGATTTGAGGCTCTCTCCTGCAACGCTCGGTTTTTATGGGTGTACCACACTGTAGACTTGGAAGTAAACGCCCATGGCTAGGATTGGATAAGATTTGCATATTTAATGAGCTTCAGGTCCCCTGTCAGTACATGGGGGAATTGTTTTGAAAGCATGTGGGAAACGGCAACTGAAATGAATTGCCCACAGTGCTCGCAAAACATCTTTATCGAACAAACACAGTGATTTAGCTCTCACCCACCCGCGATTGATTGGAATATTATTTTTTTTATTACTTGGCCCGCCCATCGGTGAATAAGCACGAACCGTGCATCTCACACACACACACACACACACACACACACACACACACACACACACACACACACACACACACACACACACACACACACACACACACACTGCAGACAGCATGGTCAAAACTTCCGTGATTGTATTTTTCCTTCAAATATCAAGTCAAGAGAGTGAACAATGCACATCAAGAAAGGAATGTTATTTCACTATTTAAGCTTAGCCTGTTGGCAGGCCGGTGATACATTTTGGTAGCCCGTCTAGAAAACGGACAGCCCCGGAACGTTGGGCTTTGAGAGCCATGTCCGAGTCTGATCCCGAATCGCAATGAACCAACAACACCTCAAATAAAGGATTCTCCAGCACTGTGACAACGTGCTACGGTATGTTCAGTTAGACACGTACACACAATAGATGTCAAATGACCTGTAACAATGCAGTACTATCACATATAAAAAACATTTTTACTAACATTAACGTGTTGCTTCATTCATTCACTCATGTAATCTCATCCTGTCTGCAAATCCAGTCTCTTGTTTACAAACGAATCCGTGGTGAAATGAAGGAACAAACGCGCAATGTCTTCCCCACGTGAGCTGGATATTCATTAAAAATAAAGTTCATCCATGCATTCATAATACTGGAATCTGAATGAAGCTTATGCGGCATGTTTATTGCTTAGAAGTTCGATCCGGTTTAGCTCCATGTAGGCCTGTGTCATGTCAGTGGCGCGAGTCGGTGGGCGGGGCTACAGAATCAGGCGTTGTTCATCTTATGTTGAGGCGGCATTTCACCACACTCTGACGTCACAGCGTGGCACATTCTGAGATCGAGCATTTGCTGGCCCTGGTGTCAATAAAAGCTTTTCTTTGACTAACAAGGAAGTTTTCAGCTCTGAAACGTACAGTATATTCTTACACTCACCTAAAGGATTATTAGGAGCACCATACTAATACTGTGTTTGACCCCCTTTCGCCTTCAGAACTGCCTTAATTCTACGTGGCATTGATTCAACAAGGTGCTGAAAGCATTCTTTAGAAATGTTGGCCTATATTGATAGGATAGCATCTTGCAGCTGATGGAGATTTGTGGGATGCACATCCAGGGCACGAAGCTCCCGTTCCACCACATCCCAAAGATGCTCTATTGGGTTGAGATCTGATGACTGTGGGGGCCATTTTAGTACAGTGAACTCATTGTCATGTTCAAGAAACCAATTTGAAATGATTCGAGCTTTGTGACATGGTGCATTATCCTGCTGGAAGTAGCCATCAGAGAATGGGTACATGGTGGTCATAAAGGGATGGACATGGTCAGAAACAATGCTCAGGTAGGCCGTGGCATTTAAACGATGCCCAATTGGCACTAAGGGGCCTAAAGTGTGCCAAGAAAACATCCCCCACACCATTACACCACCACCACCAGCCTGCACAGTGGTAACAAGGCATGATGGATCCATGTTCTCATTCTGTTTACGCCAAATTCTGACTCTACCATCTGAATGTCTCAACAGAAATTGAGACTCATCAGACCATAGGCAACATTTTTTCCAGTCTTCAACTGTCCAATTTTGTTGAGCTCGTGCAAATTGTAGCCTCTTTTTCCTATTTGTAGTGGAGATGAGTGGTACCCGGTGGGGTCTTCTACTGTTGTAGCCCATCCGCCTCAAGGTTGTGCGTGTTGTGGCTTCACAAATGCTTTGCTGCATACCTCGGTTGTAATGAGTGGTTATTTCAGTCAAAGTTGCTCTTCTATCAGCTTGAATCAGTCGGCCCATTCTCCTCTGACCTCTAGCATCAACAAGGCATTTTCGCCCACAGGACTGCCGCATACTGGATGTTTTTCCCTTTTCACACCATGAAACCCTAGAAATGGTTGTGCGTGAAAATCTCAGTAACTGAGCAGATTGTGAAATACTCAGACCGGCCCGTCTGGCACCAACAACCGTGCCACGCTCAAAATTGCTTAAATCACCTTTCTTTCCCATTCTGACATTCAGTTTGGAGTTCAGGAGATTGTCTTGACCAGGGCCACACCCCTAAATGCATTGAAGCAACTGCCATGTGATTGGTTGATTAGATAATTGCATTAATGAGAAATTGAACAGGTGTTCCTAATAATCCTTTAGGTGAGTGTATATTACCATGACCTTTTATACATCAAAAGCTCAAGTGAAAGTTGATTTCTCAATTCATGACCCCTTTAAATAAATAAATCCAAATTGCACAGAAAAAAATTTTAGAAAAAAAAAATCAGATGTGTATCATTATACCGAATCTATGCATTCGCTCTTAAAGTGACAGCAACCTATTGATACCTGCTGGTGTCTTTACAAAAACACAGCTTTAACAACGATTAATCTATATTTCATTTATACAGTGAACATTATAGTGTTATTTTACATTTAGGCCTAATTATAACATGTCTGTACCTGAATACACTTCAGTTAGACCTTACTTTATTTGTAACTTTGTTATACTGTATTTAACTATGCTTGTAATAAGTGTATTTGATATATAAAATATATATGCATTTTTGGTTTCGGTTTTCGGTCAAGAACATCCAGAACTTTCGGAAAACGAAACCAATACAAAACTACACACGTGACATCCCTACTTTGTACTTGCATTTCTGACACACGTGCATAGCCCAAATGTTCTTGCCACCTACCCCGGCAGTTTTTTTCTGCACATTTGAGTCTTGCAAGGGTTCAGGTTTTGCAGCAGAAACAGTCTCATACTGAGAGAGAGGAGCTGGGTACAACACCTGTGGCATTTCCACAGTTATCCCTGGCAGCCCGTAGAACATGAATCTCTGCCAAGGATACAATGAGATAATTATCAGTGAAAATACAATTAGCTTCCTAGCACTTGTCAGTTCAGCTCCCTTTTCAAACTACATTACAAATCTGCAAATCTACACCTATAAAACATGAATAGAATACAATTCATACCTTGAGCACAGCCAATAAGGTGCCCAGATCCTGGTTTGGAACGGCTTTCCATTTTCCACCATTGAGAAAATACTGCATTCCCTTCAGAGCGCTCTGCAATAACTGAAACAGAAGCACTGGAAAACTTTTTATAGCACACAAACAAGAGAAAAGGTGAAGAACCAACAGTTTGACTACAGCAACCAAAGTGGTTTGAGAGAGGAGGCACGGTCACATTTACTGTTATTAGACAAAATACAGCAATTTCAATAGGAATCCATGCGATCGAAAGTTTTGTTTGAGGGCGAAAAGTGTCCCCACTCAGATTTTACACACATTCAAGTTGGTCACATGAATTTGTCGCATTGACCAGCAGAAAGCTACTTGGTTTGAAAGTGATAATGTGAGTTTTTGCTTTACACATTGTTACACTATGGACATTAGAAATTGGACTTTGCCTAAATTTGGCTAATGTGACCGCACCTGGAGTTCAAGCAGCATCAGAAAACATGCAGTACTGACTGTACAGAAGACAATGTCCTCCACATCAGGTGGTTTGGGGGACTGCAGTGTCCGCAGGAAGATTCCATAGCATACACCTTTATATGGCTCCTCTAAATATGGCTGACCAGGAACACTAGTACACAACCAAATTGACATTTCACTGTAAAGGCCTGTTCACACCAAGGATGATGATGGCTAACAACAATTATAACTCCACACCTGAAAAAAAAAATACTATGGAAGTCAATGGCCACCATCAACGGTTTGGTTACCGACATTCTTCAAAATATCTTCTTCTGTGTTGAGGGTGAGTAAATGATGATCGATTTTTCATTTCACTATTTCTTTAGCTCTGCTGAAAAGTCTCTGCTTTACAATAAGGTTTCATTTCTTAACATTAGTTAATGTATTAACTAAAATGAACTAACCATGAGCAACACATTTGTTAAGTATTTACTCATCTTTGTTAATGTTAGTTAATAAACATCCAGCTGTTCATTGTTTCTTCATGTTAGTCCACAGTGCGTTAATTAATTAATGTTAACAAATACAACTTTTGATTTTAATAATGCAGTAGTAAATGTTGAAATTAACTGCACTTCATGCTAACTAATATTGTTAACTAACGAAACCTTATTGTAAAGCATTACCGAAATGTTGAAAAAAATGAAATTATTGGAGGCATGATATATTTTGATTGATATTAGCTGATATTTAATATTTAATTGTGCATGCATTTAATCTATTTTTACATTGAGATTGCAATCATCTAATTCAAAGTTAATCTTTAAAAATAGTATAATAAATATTAAATAATTTAAAAACACTTAAAATATAATGAACAGCATAAAAACGAATATCCATTTATCATCATAAATATTTAAATATAATTATTTTAAAAAATGTTTTTATTTATTTAAAAGGAAATACAGTCCCTCTTGTCCCAAATGTACTAACATTTAAAGTAATCATACAATGTACTTATATTTGAAAAATACCTAGTAATTAAGTAATTACAGCTAATTAATTCCCTTCCCTTACACCTTACTCCAAACAGTGCATTGTAATTAGTTAGTAATTAGTTATGTAATTAGTTAGTAATTATTCTTTCCAATGCAAGGTAAAAGCATATATTGTGCTAGTTAGGGTGTATTTAGAAACAATAATCAAATACTAATCATAGTCAAATACTAATATGAAACAAAAATGGCAACAGGATCACAATACTAATGTAACGTAAGACTGGAATAAACTACACAACAAAAATTTGAACAGAATTTTAAAGCAATAGCACCTGGTTTCACAGACAGGTCTTAGATTAAGCCAGGATTCAATCAGTAGTTCAATTAGGACATTTAAGGAGCTTTTATAATTGTGCTTTAGGAAAAAACATTACTGGTGCGCAGGGTCTGACATTAACTTTTTTGCTCACCAGCCACTGTGGCTAGTGGTTTTCCAAAGTTACAGCCACTCAGCATTTTCACTGGCCACAATTTTGCTGTTTGGAAATTACATTTTATATGATTAAAGTTGACTTTGGCATGCTTAAATTACTTGATTTTGAGTCATTTTACTTGATTTAGACGATTTAAAACCCTTTCAAACTTTCAAATGCAGAGTGACCACCCAAATCAAGACTACAGTGTATATCAGCTGGTGTGTGCAGGTGGGCAATATGAGAAATGTAATATGATGAGTTATTTTTGTTAGGCTATATAAAAGAACAAAGAAGCAAATTACAAAAACAATAGTACATTTTAAAAATATATTTTTTCTGATACAGCATGTTTATTTAATATGTATACATGTATTTAACATCTGTAGTTGTTTGATTAACATTAATGACAGAACATTAATTTAATTGCGCTGGACGTAATACTCTGACACATATCCAGTTATTACTGTAAGGAATATACTCCCTGAGAAAACAAAGGAAATTAGCATCTGAACTCACTCTTGTGCATTTAGCGTCTCCATCCGAGACAACATCACACCAAGTTAATCATCAAAAAAAAAAAAATCACCTTCATTTACATGCCTTTCTTTTCACTGCCTCTTCCCCCATTCCAGTTTTCACCATCAAAATCTATATGGTTTAATGTGAATTCTCATAATATTATACATGTTTGATATCGTTTGAAATGTCTCACTGCGATTGGTACAAAGATCTCATGCCCACTGAAGTAAACAAGAATATAATGAAGGTTTTAAGAAGTTTAAAGACATTTTGCTAAAAACAGAGGGTGTGGCTTTCGGCCATTTGGTCTTCTAACAATACAGGCATATGTCGAGAGTGATCCAATTTAAATTCCCATTGTTAACACATGTTTACATTTGAAAGAGTTTTACATCTTGGTCTGATATTTAAGGAGATGTTTCAGAAAGGGTCGTGGCTTGAACTTTTGGGTCAGCCCGTAACGCTGAGTGTCTCCTATAGATGCTCAGCGTTATGTAATTTTTTTTAGAAGTCAGGTATCCATATTTCATTCTTTACTTCAGAGTATTTGATGTTATGTATGGACTAGCTTTGAATTGATTATGTAATCACCGTTATACATTTACCTGACTGTTAATAAATTGTTACATTTTGATCTATTCTGATTTACTCTGGAATT
This sequence comes from Paracanthobrama guichenoti, assembly GCA_018749465.1. Taxonomy (NCBI): domain Eukaryota; kingdom Metazoa; phylum Chordata; class Actinopteri; order Cypriniformes; family Gobionidae; genus Paracanthobrama; species Paracanthobrama guichenoti. Next base: position 20,045,138 of record CM031963.1, on the reverse strand, counting down.
ATTAACGATCTCTATTAGGACTAGATTATGAACGGGTATAATGTCAACCAAGGATTAAACAGAATAATTAAATGGTAACTATTAAATATAAATGACCAAATAACCAATTGGCATTTTAACCTAAATTCAAAATTATGATAAAATGGAGTCAGATAAAGATAAATTGGAATTAAATCCTTTTGCCCAACTGAAAACACCGAATGCGCAGCGACCTTCGACCGTGGATCGTTACCCTCATTGGAACGAATTTAGCGGGCCTTACATTACCCACGTTTACGTACACTTAAGCCATAACCGACTGTATTCATGCGAGAGAGAGAGAGAGAGAGAGAGAGAGAGAGCGCTTCTGTTGTGTGTAATTCAGCGTGATTCCGCCTATCATGAGACAAAACAATGGCAGACATATTTTGCAAGTTGCTTTCAGTTAAAAAACGTGCAGTTTAGTCTGGGACTAGGTTTAAGCCTTGTCTGGGAAACCAAAGGTAGGCATTATAAACATCAGCTTGCTGACTGAGGATGACACACTACCAGACTTTTGGAAGTTTGGAATAACGATATTAAACAGCAGCCAGTCAAAAGGCTTGATTCGTGACATGATTTCATTCTCACCTGAGACACAGATTAGCTATGCAATGCACAGCCGAGCGGCGCAGCTCTATGTCGGGCTGACCGGGGTCACCATAGCTCACCAGAACGCCACCCAATCCAAGGAGCTCTGGAAGATGCTGGAGAGGATTCCAAAATTAAGATGATTAAATGAAAAACATCACAAAAAATAAATAAATAAGTGCGAGTTGCCAGAACTGTTACTCCTACCCGCTGACATTTGGATCCATTGCCATAGACCAGTGACGAGAGGGCAAGCAACACTTCCGGGTGAGTCCATGAGCTGCATGTGCGCAGAGCACGTGAGCAGTACGATACCAAAACATCAAGTGTATGCTCATCCACTATTATCTGTAAGTAGTAACACAGGATATCAGAAGATTATGCCTCTTGATAGGAAGCCATATATGGCCATAGTGTAAGTACCTGTAGCTGGTTTAGAAGCTGATGAATCAATTGGCACAATTTGATGATGAGATGCTCTTGGCTGAGAGGAACCAGACGGCTTGCTTGCGTAAGCATCTCACACACAACCTATGAAAGATGACAGGCGGTCATTTAAAAAGCCACATTGGACAACCTCAACCTATTTTTTTGTACATGTTTATTTATTTATTATTTTATATTTTATATTATATTGTTTTTTGAAGTTATTTTATGCATGGAAATATGCATTTGTACATGTTCAAATATACATGTACCTGTCAAAAGTATGGAAAAATTAAGATTTTTTTTAAAAACATTTTTGAAAGAAGTCTCTTATGCTCACCAAGACAGATAAAAACAGTAATATTGTGAAATATTATTACAATTTAAAATACTGATTTCTGAAGGGTCATGTGACACTGAAGACTGGAGTAATGATGCTGAAAATACAGCTGTGCATCACAGGAATAAATTACATTTAAAAATATATTAAAGTAGAAAAGTTTTTAAGTTAATATTTCACTGTTTTCACTGTATTGTGGGTTTGTTTGTTTGTGTGTGTGTGTGTGTGTGTTTTACAAAAATAAATGCAGTCTTGGTGAGTATAAGAGACTTTCAAAAACATAAAAAAATAAATAAAAAAATTATATATATATATATATATATATATATTCAGAATTATTCTAAATCTTTGACCGGCACATGTATATTTGAACATGTTATATTAATTTCTTCAAACGTGCAAGTTTCTTTCTTGTTTTGCGTCGTTTGTTGTATAATGGATTTTGGAATAATAATTTGTGTCTCCTTAGGCAGCATGTTTGAGCACCCTAGTATCGAAGCGATGTACAGACATGTAGTCTAGGCAGGTGACATACAGTGTTTTGGGAGACTAATAATAGCTTGTCAGCATTGAGAATAACAGCAGAAATCTGATCATACCTCTGGGTGAATGTTGTCATGGTTGCTGCTGCTGTAGTTTTCTGAGATGAGCTGGTCGAACAGTGAGTTGAGCTCAGTTTTCAGAGTCGCGCTGTCAGACGGTCTCAGAGATCGGAGTTTATTAGAGCAGCGACTGATCTGATCCTGCGCCTGCGCGGAACCGTCGAGCTCATGCTGTGACTTTGATAGAGGGACAAACCTTGACTGAACCGGCGAGGCGGACTGAAATCCTTGTATGTTGCGATTTGGAGAAAAATTTAAGTTCGGATCAATAAACGTTACCTTACCGGCCATCTTTACGGGGTCAAAATAGCGCCTTTACTATGGTAACCATGAACCACATCCGCGGTCAAAAGGAAGTTATCGTTTTTAAATTAAAAGTCTTTTTTTTTATTCCATTAACTTTTATGGTGACCAGACGTTTTTTTATGTTCTGTCCCCGGAAATGTCTTCGTTTTACAGCTCGTTCAAAACAACCCGCAAATACGTTGTTAAAAAGCCCGACCAACTGACAGCAGCCGTGTAGAGCATTCTTTCGCCAACAGATGGCGCTGCGAGTTACGCTGTCGCTGACTCTGCTTCTGCTTCGTGCGCTACGAAATGGGCGAGAGCATGTATCAAATATCTAAAGAACCATCGTTATCGCTTTCAAGGTAGTAACATACTAACTATTCATGATAAATTAATGTAATACTGTTTGTATGTGCTTTATACATTTTTTGGGGACAATTTTAAACGTCCACAAAAAAAGTTCAGCAGTCACAACGCAGTCACATCTTAACTATAGCTACAAACAACTGAACAATTAGGCTACATTTGCACCAAATACATTTTCAGAATACACATACTTTATGCTTAAAAAAAAAGGCAAAATAACAAGCCCAATTAAGGATAGTAAGTATTTTTCAAGCACAAACGTAACAACACATTTGTCGCTAATTATTAATTTCTGTAAAGTGCGAAAGTGAAAATACTAAATAGTTATAAAATGTAAAAATATTTGTTAAATAGTTTTATTTATCATATATTTGTGTTGTTTTCTTTTTGCAAAGTCATAATTTTGTTATAATATTGTTAAACTGCTTGCTATTTACAGTGGTTAGCTACTATTAGCCGTTTTCATTGTGTGAATTATTTCTTTACGTTTTTTGCTGGTGGGGTGAATTGTATTAAAGCCAGACCAAAAATCCTAATAATCAAACTAAATCATAATAATTATTAATGTTAATAATAATATAGGGAACCCACAACAATAATAATACATTTATATATTAAAATAATAATATCAAAATATTATTTATATTGTAATAATATTACAATAATAATATTGTAATTGTTTTTTTAATTAATAAATAATAACAAATGAGATTTCAGTGATATTTTGACCACTAAAATGTCCCCATTTCAGAAATCTGGTCACCTTCTATATTCATCTGTGCTGGTTAACTAGCTACCTAATATTATCTCAGGTAATTTACCAGTCAGTCATACAGTGCATCCGGAGAGTATTCACAGCGCTTACATTTTTATGTTACAGCTTTATTCCAAAATTTATTAAATTCATTATTTTCATCACAATGTGAAATAAGTTTTTTGAAATCTTTGCAATATATATTTTTAATTATTATTATTAATAAAAAAATTAAAAATCACACATACTTAAGTATTCACAGTCTTTGCCATGACACTCAAAATTAAGCTCAGGTGCATCCTGTTTCCACTGATCATCCTTGAGATGTTTCTACAACTTGACTGGAGTCCACCTGTGGTAACTTCAGTTGATTGGACATGATTTGGAAGGCACACACCTGTCTATATGAGGTCCCACAGTTAACAGTGCATGTCAGAGCACAAACCAAGCCATGAAGTCCAAGGAATTGTTTGTAGACCTCCTAGACAGGATTGTATCGAGGCACAGATCTGGGGAAGGGTACAGAAAAATTTCTGCAGCATTGAAAGTCCCAACGAGCACAGTGGCCTCCATCATGAACTCTTCCTAGAGCTGGCCGCCTGACCAAACTGAGCGATTGGGGGAGAAGGGCCTTAGTCAGGGAGGTGACCAAGAACCCGATGATCACTCTGACAGAGCTCTAGCGTTTCTCTGTGGAGAGAGGAGAACCTTCCAGAAGAACAACCATCTCTGCAGCACTCCACCAATCAGACCTGTATGGTAGAGTGGCCAGACGGCACATGACAGCCCACCTGGAGTTTGCCAAAAGGCACCTGAAGGACTCTCAGACCATGAGAAACAAAATTCTCTGGTCTGATGAAATAAAGATTGAACTCTTAGACCTGAATGGCAAGCGTCATGTCTGTAGGAAACCAGGCACTGCTCATCACCTGGCCAATACCATCCCTACAGTGAAGCGTGGTGGTGGCAGCATCGTGCTGTGGGGATGTTTTTCGAAGGTTCATCTTCCAACAGGACAACGACCCTAAGCACACAGCCAAGATAACAAAGCAGTGGATACGGGACAACTCTGTGAATGTCCTTGAGTGGCCCAGCCAGAGCTCAGACTTCAACCCGATTGAACATCTCTGGAGAGATCTGAAAATGGCTGTGCACCGACGCTCCCCATCCAACCTGATGGAGCTTGAGAGGTCCTGCAAAGAAGAATGGGAGAAACTGCCCAAAAATAGGTGTGCCAAGCTTGAAGCATCATAATCAAAAAGACCTGAGGCTGTAATTGGTGCCAAAGGTGCTTCAACAAAGTATTGAGCAAAGGCTGTGAATACTTATGTACATGTGATTTTTTAAAAATTTATTTTCTTTTTATAAATTTGCAAAGATTTCAAACTTCTTTCACGTTGTCATTATGGGGTATTATTTGTAGAATTGAGGAAAAAATAATGAATCCATTTTGGAATAAGGCTGTAACATAACAAAATGTGGAAAAAGTGAAGCGCTGTGAATACTTTCTGGATGCACTGTATACTAAATTTGTGTATGCTCTACATTATGTGGCTAAAAGGTAGTAAATGTTACAATATAAACTCCATACAACGTTTGTAAATCAGGTCAGAGGCTGAATGTTCTGCAGGAACACAACTCATCCTAACACAGTAACATGTTCTCTCTACCTTTTTTTGTTTGTTTTTTTCAAATGCGTTTTACTATTGTAATGCTGCGTCCCAGTTCCCTCCCCGGTTCTTCATAATCAGTTTTCAGGTTTCAGGATTTTTTTAATCAAACTTTGTTTAAAGATGATTCTCTCTCAAATATGTTATTAAAGATATAATGGAATGAATTGAAATACCATTTTACTTTATGCAATATGTGGGTAAAATGGCCATACATGGGTTTTCCCATTCAATGCAATGTATCTATACACTGGATCTAATTTGCATATTAATGTGTTCTTGGAGCAACATGTAATGAAAAAGAAGTGTAATAATGGTAAGTAATAATTGGTCATTTTCAAAATAATAACTAATATTTTATTTGGAACATTGATATGTAATTTCTTTCCCTATTCACTTTGTTGTGTCTCCTAAAATGCCTGATAAACATGATTTAAGTCCCGGTGTCTCTGCAGTGGACATGTATGAAATCAATGCCCTGTTTTGTCACAGAAAGTCATATTTTGATTAGAAACAGATTTAAATGATTACAAAATATGATCATATTCCATAAGAGTGCTAAATTTGATCATCCAGTCATTTTAAAGACCAGGTTGTTGTTGCCATGGTGAAACCTCAAAACAAATGGTATCTCTGAAAAGCCCTGGATGTGCTCTTTACAGGACATCCAGACTTAATACTGTGACGTGTATGGTGTCTGAGAAATTTACTCAAATATAATGTCCATGTGCGAGGCCAGTGGCACCCAGGAGGTTAGACCAGTCAAATAAAAAATATATTTTTCAGACCAGTCAAACGGCGAGCTAGTGAAAAAAAAAAACCTATCTATATAAGAGCAAATTTAGTTTTATTTTGTCTTGTTATATGGCATCTCAAAAATGTTTCCAATTAATGCAAGAAGAGTGTCCAGAAGTAAAACTATTTTTATTTTATTTTATCCACATTGGAACTGATTTTAATAATACATTATAAATCATTAAAGACAGACCTATGAACTATGAACTATCAGCCATCATTATTTTAATGTATTTTAAAACAATTGTGTGTAATTGAAGTGGAATTCCTGGTGATAAACTACATCAGGGGTTTTCAAACTGGGGTCCAGGGACCCCCAGGGGTCCTCCAGAAGGTTCTACGGGGTCCCCAGAAAATGTCAGAGAATAAAAAGACAAAGCAATAATGGATAAATTCTACCGAACATTCTAACCATTACATTTCTAAATGTTTCTCTCCTTTCTTGCCGTATGCATACTTTCCATAATTGTATGTTTGCTTTGTATCTATCGAGTGAGTTTCTCTCACAATAGTCCCCTTTGTTTTGCTCACTGGGGTTGTAAGGCAGTATTCTTAACGCAGTACGTAAGCTGCTTACATACATTTATTGTGAAAGTTGTCATAACATTATATATATATATATATATATATACATATATACACATACATAAAAAGATATGGATTTTAGGAAGGGGTTCCCCCATAAAAGGTTCATATTTGGGGATCCTTGGCATCATAAAGTTTGAAAACCCTTGAACTACATTACCCATGATTCAACAGAGAAATCTCCACAAATCAGGGAATCGCATTAAAAAAGGCACCCAAAGAATACTTTAGCGCCTACCCCCTCCCATGAAGCTGCACATTTTTTTATTGTCATTCACAATGCTTCATGGGATTGTAGTTTGTTCCCTCATAAAGCCGAATTATGCAGTCTTGTCAGATTTTCAGATACTTCCAATCAAAGTTTGTAATGTTGTGATTGACCTCGTAGCTGGTTGACTTGGTTCATGGCTTTTAACAAACGTAAACTTGTTTTGCTATGTTGCAGAAAGCAATTTAAAAGACAAACCACTTTTTACATGTCCTACCCCAACATACTGCTTGTCAAAAACTGACACGGGGCTTTAATCGTAATATAAAGCTATGGTAGTGCAAGATTCCCTCAGGAATTTTCTATGGGGTTTTAGAATGGTGGCGTTCAATTTATGAGCGTGATGCGGTGTCATTTATGTTGTAGAATGCCTCATGTCTCTCCTCTGACTGTCTACATCACTACATTAGAAGTGACGGACATGTCTGGCCATTGTCTTCAATAGGCAGAGCGACAGAAGACTTTACTCATCACTGTATAAAGTATTTAGAGTGGGACTGCCACTCACCTAGGAGGGCTTTTGTGTCATGACAAAGGGATTGCGAGGGCGATCCTTGACATTTTTAAATATACTTTCATAAGAGGGGCATAAAAGCAGCAAAGCCTTTAGTAAATGTGTGTCCTTGAAATTTGAGAGGTACTGTATCCCATTAATGGCCCCTTGTTTCCAGACAGGTCTGCTCATTAGTAATTGAACTCAGCCCGATTACTCCCTACCTTAGCAAAAACGCATGCAGCAAGTGCCCTTGTCTGCTGAGATAGTGAAGTTTGTTAAATTCTTGAGCTGCACTTCCTAGGACGCAAATAAAGACAATTGATCATGTTACATTATGGCGAAAAAGAAAAAGAGAAAAAAGGCTGTGGGGTAAATTTTACATACAACTGGTGTTAGGAACAGCCATTAACTAGAAACCAAATAAAGACAATCCTGTGTTTGGATCTACAAATTCAATTTAAAATCACTTCTTACCCAAAATATGTAGGACATATCATTCTTTAATATACTTTAAAGGCAGCGGTCAAAGCATTTTGTACAACTTCAGTGCAAAACAAATTTGGACTTGGAAAAAACTAACAAAAATCATCTTGTTGCGTCATCTCGTGCAACTACAGAAAGCAAAAAAGGTTACTGTATTGCAACATATACAAATTAAATAATATACACGGTCCATGCATTTATGCACAGCCTCTATAGCTAAATTCATGAGTGTGTATGTGAGAGAGAAGGAAAGCGCGTCTGTGTGTGTGTGTGTGTGTGCGTCTGAGTGTGGCTCAAGCCATCAGTGCATCACAGTCCAGGTTTGGAGTTGATGTCCAACTTTCATAAACGACAGACTTCCTCTCAGCCTGATTTGAAGAGGAGAATGGCCACTTGACCCAAGTAAAAGTAGATGAAATGCTTCGTTTCATGCGTCACGTAACTGCCAAAGTTCCGTCCCACAATACAATGCCATGTTGGATTATACTTCTTATCAAACTCCTGTTGAAAAGCAAGAACAGTAATGTATACTTTAGTAAGACCAACATTATTCAATATTCTAGAACAGTGGTTCTCCATCACAGGCTTGTAAGGGGGCCCAAAAATTATTTCAAGCAAGCACTGTCAGAAAAAAAAAAAGGTACACTGCTGTCACTGGGGCGGTACCCTAAGGTACAAAACTAATACGCACTCTTAAAGTACTGATTTGCACCTTTTAAGGTACTAATATGTACCATTTAGGGGTGAGTAAGGCACAAAGATGTACCTTTTCACTTTTGTACCTTAGGGTACCGCCCCAGGATAGCACTGGACCTTTTTTCTGAGAGAGAATATAAGCTAAAACAACTAAAAATCAAAGATATTTCTTATTATGTGGTTTATAACAAATATACATCTTGCTAGTTATGCCAAGCTCGAAAATACTTTATCGGGTAGAAATAGTGAATGAGGGGGGGCCTTGAAGTCAAAGTCCATTTACACCTGATATTAAGATGGTCGATCGGATCACAAGTGGATGACACTAAATACAGGTGTAAACAAGGTCTAAAAAGTTGAGCTTGTCCACTTTCGACCACTTCCAGAGGTAGTCAAAACCGCATTAGACCGGATTGCTTTTTTAGTGTAAACGCTGATGTGTTCGAACAACCGCAAATGACCAGGATTTAAACTTTGCTGGCTGAAGACCCAAGTTGAGACGAAAAACGTACCAAGCACAATGTTTTCTCACCATTCCTGATTTCTAACACGCACTCACAGCGGTGATCTTGCAGCTGTCAGAGCAGAAACGAAAGCTGCTGCTCTCCCGTGTTGTTCCTCGTCTCTGGTTGCGTTCATATGTAATTTGCGTGAGCTTATTTTGTCAATTAGATCCAAAGATCGAAAAAAGGCCATACATTTACCCGCCTATAGACCCTCCCCTCGAAGGAACCAGGACAGTGGACAAAAGGGGTTGAAAGTGGACAAAAGAGAAGGATTAAAACACCAGGTGTAAACGAGAATGTGTCTCCCTCGTCTACTTGTAATAGTACACTACTATGTCCAACAGCCTTGAGTGCGAGAGATCACTTCCGGTGCTTGGGTAAACTACGCCTGATCGCGTACGGACCTCACGCACAGGAAGTGGCTGATGGACATAGTGGTGTATGAGGGGTAAACCCCGATATAAATACTGTTCGGTTTCTCACACAAACCAATAGTTTCGCGTCTCGAGACATCAATGTGTCACGAGCCACAGGGTCTAATTTGGATTTGTCCGTGCATGTTTGTTATTTACTCTTTTTTACCATTCACATGCATTATACGACTGACAGACTGCAACGACTGGAGTTAAAAATCTTCATTTGTGTTCTACTGAAGAAACAAAGTCACCTATATCTTGGATGCCCTGGGGGGGGGGCGGAGCAGATATACATCAATTTCTCATTTTTGGGTGAACTATCCCTTTAATTCCAGGTGTAAACAGGGCCAAAAAGGGTTGAGATCCACTGTTCTAGAAGGACTGCAGGGGTCTTCAAACTTCTCAGATCTATAAAATGTATAGTACCATATTAATGTATTTACATACTTTATGGCGCTTATATTGCAAAGCCATTACAATACTCATTAATAATGTACATACACTTGTCATTAAAATTTAATTTTACACAATACATTTTAACATGAGTGAGGGGCAATGAAACATTTAGCTGAGCATAAGTTTTGAAGTGCATTAGCTAGTTTAACTTTTGTTGTATTGTTAATGTATAAAAAATATTTTGAGATCAAACAATAACTGACCCCTGCTTTCCTGAACATTTCTAAGATGCAAGACATGATACTTAAAATAAAATATTGTTGATGAAGTCTGTGGAGGTGTCAATCATGAACGTTCTGTGGATGACCTTTTTGATATATGCAGCAATGTCTTTCTCAATATTGTACTTCTCCATGGCCTGTGTGGCACAATCCACTGCATCCTGCTGCATGTCCTCAGACATATCAGCGTTCTTTATTACTGCCTTCCTGTCAGTCATGATGGCTGTGAATATGAACAAAGAGAAAACGCAAAAGGAGATTCACTGACCATCTGTTATAAAGTCAGAAGAACAAGAAAGAACCTGGGTCATGAAGCTGAATTAGCTTTTTATATCAAACTTTCTCGTTTAATGGTGCCACTACGGTCATCAATCAGAATTGGGAAAAAAAAGGTTTCCCGAACATTCCCCCCACCTGACATTAGTCAGACAAACAGATAGTCCCGCGGCTCCCGCCCCTTAACCGGTTAAGCCAATTCTGCTGCTTCAGGATGCCAACAAATCTTCACCCAAAAATGAAAATAGTCATTTACTCACCCTCATGTTGTTCCAAACCTGTATGAGTTTCTTTCTTCTGTTGAACACAAAAGATATTTTAAAGAAAGTTGGTAACCAGACAGTTGACGGTGGCCATTGACTTCTATAGTCCTTCTATAGTAAAATCAATGGCTACCGTCAACTGTTTCATTACCAACACTCTTTAAAATATCTTTTGTGTTCAACAGAAGAAACTCATACAGCTTGGGAACAACATGAGGGCAAGTAAGTAATGACAACATTTTACAGTGTCCTTGTTACATTATGTACTTACCATAGTAATAATAGTAAATTATGCAAAATTACATGCAACTAACCCTCAACCCAACCATAATCCCACCCTAACCCTATAGTAAGTACATGTAGTTAAGTAATATTACTCTATACTTAAATATATAATTACACTGTAACAATGACAGCTTAAAATAAAGTATTTTCAGTTTTGGGTGAACTATCCCTTTAACCTACCCATGTCTTACTTATAGTTCAAGTTTTTTACACAATACATATTTCAAAGCAGCATACAGAAAATGCTTGCTGTTTCAAATATTACAATAAGGAAGTATTCGATTATCAACCGGAGATGAGCATCATAATGTTCGTATGGCAGTAATATACAGCAATAATAATAATGATGTTATGTGCTTAGTTAACATCATGCATTCTGTTAATCAGACACAAACGCAAATTACAACCTGTGCTCAATGATTACAAAAGGATACAATTACAGTAAGTATAAAATTAGGCATTTAATTACATTATAGTTGATTGCATATTAAGTTGTGATGGGGAGGTGTTTTAATGTCAGAAAATTGCTTCACTGTTTTAAGGGTTGTTTCTTATTTTAAAATCATGGAACGGTAGTATTTTATGTTGACAAGGACAAACTGGATTACTGGTGTAGACAAACTTAAAAATCATAATTTAAAAAAAAAAAAAACTTACATCAAAAGCTGTTGCTTTATTCTTGGCCAAGACTGCAACTTCAAAAATGTGAAATTCACACATGGCCTTCACTTACAAATAAATAAAAATGGGCCTGGATCACTGTAATTGCTTGTCGGTTCTTTTAAAGGCAAATACAGATGTAAACGGTCTGCTCTGGGACATGTCTGAGTTTACGGAGTCATCCATCTTTCCAATCAGCTTATTAAGGAACTAGTGCATCTACTAAAAATGAAAACGTGCAGTCATGATTTGACAAAAAGGAGGCCACCTCAATCAGCTCCCTCTGTAAAAGACTCTCAGGCACTCAGTGCTGGGCCCAGGAGAGGGAAAAGGTTGATGAAATCCATTCAGCGAGTGAGAAGGACGTATGAGAAAGCACAGATCTTTATCCAGCTCAGTTTACTGAAATGAAACTAAACCAAGGCCTAATGCATATGCAACATAGAGATCATCTACATCAGAGACATTTCAAATCATGTGCATTCAGTAAACTGGCATTTAGAATTAGAGTTCGACCGATGTTGTTTTTATGACTCATGAAGCTAAAGTGTGTTATTTAACGGTCTCCCATCTCTGCTTAGCATGCAGATAAATCTGAAAGCCACAGCAAAACTGCCTCAACCAATTGCATAAGTTTGGGGTGGGACTATTTTTTCAACTGGCCAATGACACTTGGGAGTACTTAAATGTGAAAAGCAATTTGAATATTATTAGTGCTGTCAAATCAATTAATGTGATTAATTGCATCCAAAATAAAAGTTTGTTTACATAATGTGTGTACTGTGTATAGTTATGTATATTTGAATACACACATATACATGTATACATTTAAGAAATGTATACTATACTATTATAAATAAATATTTTATATATAATTTTTTTGTTGCATGTGTGTATTTATATATACATAATTATATACAGTACACACACAATTTATGTAAATACAAACTTTTATTTTGGATGCGATTAATCGCAATTAATCGATTTGACAGCACTAATAATATTCAAATTGCTTTTCACATTTAAGTACTCCCAAGTGTCATTGGCCAGTTGAAAAAATAGTCCCACCCCAAACTTATGCAATTGGTTGCGGCAGTTTTGCTGTGGCTTTCAGATTTATCTGCATGCTAAGCAGAGATGGGAGACCGTTAAATAACACACTTTAGCTTCATGAGTCATAAAAACAACATCGGTCGATCTCAAATTCTAAATGCCAGTTTACTGAATGCAAATGACTCCTATCCCCGTTTAGTATGCAGATAAAACTACAGAGCCATTTACTCAACGCCGTTTTAAACTAAAAAGGTATGCGTTTTGGCCATTCATTTACACGACAACGCTGTTTTAAAGCCCTGAAAACTCAAACTTTTGAAAACGGGGTTCGAAGTGCAAGTTTTTGAAAACAATATCGTTATCATCTCCGTGAAAACAAAAAAACGCAAATTTGTGAATTTGTTACGCATTCAGTCTATAGGCTCGTAGTGTTTCTTTACAAAGTGACATCACCACCTAGTGGTTGAAAATAAAACATTTCAGTTTTTAGTACGTCGCTGTCGTGTAAACGTACCCTCAAATACATCTGTGAGTTAATTTCCCTGAACAGTTTAAACAATGTTAATATCAAAAGTGACTCAACCAATCACATAAGTTTGGCGAGGGAGTATTTGTTTGACTGGCCAATAGCACTTGGGAGGCGTGTTTAAAAAACAAACAAACAAAAAAACCTTCAAGCATTTTATTTCAGCTTAAAGCTGCTGTCCGTAACTTTTTTTTTTTGTGTTCAAGATTTACAAAAATTATATGAGAATGTACAACATGAATCAATTTTCCAAACCGTGTTTTTGTCTTATCCTGGATCATTATGGTACACTTATAATAAGTGTTTATATCGGGACTATTTCAGACCGGTCTGGTAGGAACCGCTGCGCAGGAGCACAGTCCCCGCGTGACTCGCCATAGACATAAACAGAGAGAAGTAGCTCTGGCTGCAATGTTCTTCCGCAAGACGCACGCAGTTCTGTTTATTAACCGCTAGAGCGCAAAAGAGTTACAGACTGCAGCTTGAACTAAAATATATATATAATAAGTGTTATCATCGATATTATTACTGACATGCTAATACCAAAATGTTTTCAAACAAAGATTTGTTATCAGATTATGCAACTTATCAGATCTGATAACCAAAGAGGAAAAGTGTGAATTATCTGTAAAAATATCGGCCAAACCGATATTGTAGTACAAAGGCTGAAATGTCCCAAGCAGTTGCACAAACTAACAAGATGAATGAGTTAAAAATTAAATATCACTGTGCAGAATTAAAGTAAATTATGCTGCAAAGCACAATTAATAATTCACAAAGCACAGGTGTCTGCCTTTGATAAGGTCGTGGAGAGGGAATCACAGAAGACTGATATTTGTTGCACGCTGTGGCTATTTTTACAAGGCAAATTGGAGTAACTTTCACCGAAGTGCTGCCATAAAACAGGCTTCGGCTGGACTGTGGTGTCCACAGATGAGTCCATTAAAGCGGTGGTGATGTCCTCAGCATCTGCTCAACGCGCTCTCGTGATTGGCAGAATTACGTAACATTTTTCTCTAGACGCCGAGCACTTGTAACTTTAATTTCACGCCACCGCCCTAAATATTCTCCATAAAAAACAATATGCGCAGAATATTTATTTTAAAATCGTCTATGAACTCCGCATCCAACAATAATAATGATGTCAAATGCGAACGCCTTACAGAATCGCTGCAAAGTACAGGTAGCGCGGCTCGCGCTGCGTCCATGACGCTTCATCTGAATACAGCACTAATTGCTAAACTTCCCCACATGCATCTAAATGTTTAAACACATTATCACAAGCTATATGGTCAACACTTCGGATGCATGCATAGTAAATAAAGCCACACTGCTCACCCTCTTTTGATGCTTTTACACTGGATTACTGTTTAGCTCAGGCTTTTTTGAGCCGCTGTGTTCACGCTTGACTTCACTAACCACTATGTCAGTCGTAAGTAACTCTACCCATGCGGCTGTGCTCGTAACTCACATCCAACTTCGCGTCACGAAACCCGAGGCGACCCGCCCACCGCACTGCACCGGCTCTCTGATTGGCTCACGCGGAGCCTCTCCCCGCGTGTTACGAGCGTTTTCCACTAGCTTCTCACTGCCCGCATTTTATTTCATCCCACAATGCACCAGGGCCCGTCTGGATTCAGAATCTCATCCCACATGCTCAGGCCAAAGATATTGATTCCTGGGAGGTCTTTTACTGGATTTACTTACCACACTATGGCCTGTTGGTTTCACAAACAGGGTTTAGATTAAGCCAGGATTAGGCCTTAGTTCAATTAGGACATTTTATAAACATGCTTTGGGCAAAACAAAAAAACATTACTGATGTGCATCTTGAGACAGAACAATTGATCTGACATATTTTAACATGTTAATGCAAATTTCTTTAAGTTAAAACAGCTCAAACGTACATAATCTGGGACTTGGTTTAAGACTCGTCTGTGAAACCGGAGAACCATGAGGTCAAATTTGTATGTAACTTAGTAGTTACTGAAGTGATGTTCCCTATCTTAAATGTTGTGTAGACCGTTCACTTTTGGAATTAACGAAGGACAATTTCATAATTATTCTATGAGTTCACATAATCTACAGATACATTCAAAAATGTGTTTGTTTTTTTACGTAGCACTACTTCGATATACCGATATATCTGCCATTGTATATCATCAGCTGTCCTACCATTGAAAAACCCTTATTGGTCCACTAACAATATGAATAGAATTTGATTAACCTGATTTATTGACAAAAGATGGACTTAAACGTCTGTATAAATGACCTGTAACATTTATCTACTGTGTCAGGCATTTCATAAACGCTGCATATGGGTGATTCTATAATTGCAGGTACATTTGGTGTCATTCCCCCCCTGCCTTTTTCAAGTGGTTATATGTGTAATTATTTTATGGCTCACAAGATGTTACAGGCCATAACAATATAATATTTTCTGTCTTGTATAGCTGAAAATCATGATTTCTTGTCCAAATTACTGTATTTTTTCCAATGTGTATAATTATTTTATTTTACTTTTGGTAATATTTATAAAACCTCTAAATAGTAATTTTTCTAATTCTACAACATTAAATAGTTCAAAAATAACTTGTATCTTACACAAATGTGTCCATTACTGTACCGTACTTTGTATTGGTGGAACTCCACAGCCATGTAAGGAACAGGAAATGATGTCACTTTCCCTCACTAATGTGTGCTTTCTCTGAGAAAATATTTTAATCTAAAAAGTTCTTAGTTATTTTGTAAAACGTCAAAATTGTTACAATATTAAAAGGAAAGCAGAATTTATCACTGATCACACACAAGGTTGTTTTAATCATGATTTCTTTAGTGCCATGAGCCTCTTAGCATTTATGCTAGCAAGTGGAGTTTGGCTAAAAAGTTGTGTCAATCCTGTTACTGTCAAACTCTTGTTACCAATGTTATTTCTACACATTCTCTAATTTGTCTGTAACAGAGCTGACAGTACTATAAAGAAATTACTTTTTTGGTAAAAAGCACTGAATTTTCAATCAAATACTGGAAGAATTTGTTAGTGATCCGTTTTTTCCTTAACTTTTGAAATGCTAAATGTATCTCCAAGAATCACTAATATATTTGTACACTTATAGAGTTACTGTTGTCTAGAAGAAATTATGCAAGGAGAACAAAACACTTTAATTGAACATTCAATCTTTATTTAAAGAAGAGTGAAAGAGAAAAAAAACAACACTACAATCTAGAAATATAAGTAGCCAATTGTGGGGGGCAAAGAAACACCACTGCCAACACAGCAAATGCCAACAAATATTATTTGAAAAGTAATTTTTGAAACCCTAAATAAACTACAGCATCCCCCTGAAAATGTGCCTATATCCCACCCTCCCACTAATTCCCCTCTATTTACCACGCTCCTCATGCCGATTCCATCCAAAGCAACTGATCCAGCCTTCTGGTTCCTTGCTCTGCTCCTTTTTATACCGAAAAACTCATCTCACAAAAACAAAAGAGGCACCTGGATCCCTTCTGCGCGCATCATTTGGGCTCCACGGAAAAAGAAAAAAAAATTAATTTGGTTCTAGAGAAGCCAATTACGACGTCAAGTATCCTTTAACTGTGGTTTGGTGGGGGGGATGCGGGGCTGGGGTTGGGATCCTCTCCTATGGTTCCCGCTCCCGGTAAATTGATCCCGCTCCATGTATGTATCCATCCTTATCCTAAGCCTAATCCTGCTCCTGATCCTGAACTGATCCAATGATCCGGCTCCAAGGATCGGGACACAGTGAGCCCCTCCTCCAATCCAAACCTTTAAATACCAGCAAAATCAAAAAGAGGGAGGTAACAAGTTAGAATCACAGCTAAATAAAGAGCGATCATTTTAAAGCTTCTATAAATTGATCATAGGAGCGGTATGTGTTTATTTTTTTTTTTTTTTTTTTTTTTTTTTTAAATGACAAAAAGGATACCAGACTATGATATGCTCCGGAAGAAATTTAAAGCACCTCCTAAACACATTAAATTGTGCTAATTTCATTGGAAAAACAAGCAAAACTAACCTAGAGTAAAACAGACACTTTCTCTTGACAAATACACATTTTACATGAGAACAACTGAACATTGCTAGCCTTTGTCTTGTCTAGTGATAAGTCTACATGGGAGATCAATAGTGGCGAATCCCAGCACATTTTGGACAACAGGAAAAAAATAAATGTTTTTGGATTTAAAAACGAAACACCCAAAAAAACAAAAACAATGCCGTCTTAAATGTACGCACAAGCATTGCAACATCCAGACAGAACACATGCATGCTTAGCAGCAATGACCAGTGAGAAAAGGTAAATTAAACGGGGAAGGGGAGTGTTGTGAAGACAGGAAGAATGGCAAAGCAAAACTAATGTGTTACTGAACTAAGACAATCCAGAGTACTGGAAGTCCGTTGAAAAACAACAACTGCCTTTTTGAAAGTGACTAAAGCCGCTTGCCGTCATACCATTGCCTCCTTAAATGAAATGCCTGCTCCTCCTCCTCCAAATATCCTAATATGAATGAACTGTGCTTCAAAATCCTTTATTCCAAAGCTTTCTTTAATCCTGCTCTTCTGTTGTCTATAGAAAGACATGAAAAGGTAAAAGTAGAACAGTTTTCCAACAAAATAATCCCACCCCAGAAAAAGCCAATAATGAAGCATTTTTAACAAAACAGTAGCAAATAATCCATCCCACATACAACTATTTAAAGCATTTCAACATTTCCCTTGTGTCAAACATAGTACAAGGGATGAAGTATGAAGATCCAGTTAAAATGGGAATGCAAGACAAACACACAATAGGGTCATGGGATAGGGGACAACAACAACAAAAAAAAGGATTGACGGGAGGAAAGGAGAGAAAGGGGAACATTCACGTAGCTACACATAGCTGTCATTAGCAAAATGACAGTCAAGTCATACAAAAATAAAAAGATGAGAGATGGCAAACTGGGGGAAATGGAGAGACGAAACAAGTCAAGAGAGCAATGAGGTACAACAGTGGGTCCAATAGAGGGCGACACAGGGTGTATATGATTGTGGCCAGCCAACTAGCTGGAATGTGGATGTTTAGGTGCGGGAACGGGAGCGGCTGTGGCGGGGCGAATATCGTGGTGATCCTCGGCTGCGGCGTGGAGAGTAGCTGCGACTGCGGCTGTTGCTCCTGCTGCGACTCCTGCTGCGGCTGCGAGAGCGCGAGCGCCCATAACTGGGGCTGCGCGGGCCATCCACCTTTACGCGAATGTAAGCAGTCTCCCCCTGAGAAACACATAACGGCACACTTTCTAACGAAGAACTACCAGATGTTAGGTTACTCCTAAGTCATGGCTCACTTGGCGAATCTAAAATAGATTGTTTAATTTTTTTTTAGATTTAGCGCCACATCAAATTACAGTTCCTTCTATATGCGGCCCACTGACAAAATCACTTACATTCAAAAGATCCATTCCATGGATCCTCCTAGTCCATGTGGCTCCATCATGGGTCTCTGACATCAAGCTTACCTTGATGTTCCCAAATCCTTAAGCTATGCCCTGTCCTGTCCTGTCCTTTCCAATGGCGGTCTGTGTTTATGAACTCACACCTACCTCATGTGACCGGAACTTAGTGTTATCCAGCTTTCGAACGGCGTAGGTCATGTCTTCTTTGCGCACAAACTCCACAACGCCGGTGCCATCCCGGAAAACGTCAGCATAACATACATCACCTGCTTCACGCATGTGATCCTTAAGGTCCTGCCAGCTGCCACTAGGAGGAAGTCCTAGAAAAAAAGACAATCATAACCATTAAATAAGTAGATCAATTTCTTTTCATGAACAACACAACACTCATGATGCAAGTAAATGACTTCGGTAATGAAAGTGAACGGTTCGAGGGAGGACAGGAAATTCTTGTACCTGTGCACCCGGGTTTGTTTGACTGCATAGTTCAGTTCTTTTTGGATGTGAATACTTTTCAGTGATTGACCGAAATGGGTTTTTGGACAATTTCAATATCTTAAGGCGGGCGTACACGGTGCGAGTTCGGACACTCGGGAGGTCGTGAGACATTGCACAGTCAATTAACTTGATAATCGAGTCAAAGCAGCTGCAATCACTTAAGGTTTTTCGGGCTAAACGCAGAGACTGGAGCTTTCAATGTTGCAGCTATAGCTTCAGATGGGAAAAAGAAAGAAAAAATTATTTGTTGAAAAGCACAAATGAAAAAAAAAAGAACAGCAGCCATTCCTTTCAAGAGAAACAACCAGAGAGATATAGAGAGAGAGAGAGAGAGAGAGAGAGAGAGAGAGAGAGAGAGAGAGAGAGAGAGAGAGAGAGAGAGAGAGAGAGCTTCTGTTGTGTGTAATTCAGCCTATCCCGCCTTCACTAACTGCAAATTAACTGAGTGAGTGAGTGAGTGAGTGAGTGTGAGACAATGTATGTGCACGCTGTATGGTTGCAGCCACTGATCTATAGCCTAAGAATACTCTATTTAGCCTATGTGACGTGGTTGTGTATGATTAGCAATAGGGGACAGCCATACCCTGGTGAAAGTCGGGCCGACTCCCCGAATTTTTTAAACCCGTTTCAAAATGATTGGGAGGTTGTGAGGTGCTTGTAACGTGCTCGGCTCGTCTCTTAATTCCTCTCACATGCTGCGAGCCACGACCGTACGAGCATAACCGATTTCCATGCGAGTGAAAAAAAAACTGCCTGCGAGCTCGTACGACACCCAAAAAAACAACAACAAAAAAACACCATGAACGCCCAGCTTTAGAGAACTGATATATAGACCTATATGATGTTGCACTTAAAGATAGTAGTAATTTCTGCCACATTTTTATTTTACATAATATTTAGTAATTGATAAATCTGTAAAATAAACAAATATATACACTTTAGATAGCAACTTCTTGATTTTGTAATCCTATTATAGTATTTTTCACAAATAAAGAAGTGCTGGAAAAACAAATAAATGTGTGTGCGCAGGATGATGTGCTTGAAGCAATATGGAGTCACAGCATGCAGCACTCCGTCCGCATTGAAAAGTTTAAAACACAAAGGGAAGATGTATCGATGCGTAGCGTATCTATGCAATATTTTATTGAGCCTTTTAACAGTTGAAAAATCCAGTTACCATGTGTGAAGAACAATACAATCTCTAGTCCAGTGTTGTGATCTCTAACAGACACCCGACAGAAAGTAACAATTTAGAAACAGCAATAAGCTCCAGCAAGATAAAGTCATTATGTGAAACCATAGAGCGTTATCTATAGATCAAGCATAATAGCAGGAACATTGAATCATCTTGGAGAGTTTCATTGTGTTGACTGTTGTAAACGAACGTGACAGGCAGTTAGAAAGCTGAACGGAGAGTGACTGACAGCCGCAGTGGAGGCAAGCATTCACATGAACTTGAATTTAATGACTTAATATTCATCTGTACCTCACATTAAACTATTGAATGGCTTCTGAATGCTTAATATCGTGCACAAAGCGTTGATGCTGCTTTATAATGTTTTTGTGCCTTTTGTGGGGCACTGGAACTTAACAATAACACAAAATATTAAACGCACAGTATCGGATTTGGATCGGTCCTGTCCTGACCAATACCTGATTCAGCAAATAATGGCAGTATCAGAGCTGATACTGATACAGAGTATCGGATCGGCGCATCCATAATTTTTATGAATTGATATCGATTCTTAAATCCCAAGAATCGATCTTTTAGTCCATGTTTTCAGGTGATGAATAAACAGAACATTATAGCACGCCTCCCATCTAATAAATCACAATGCGCTTTATGCTTTGTTACTTTTGATATGAAACAATGTCTCAGATTTCACATTTATTCCATTTTATCATGAAATTCAAACAATAAATACCGTTTTGGCACTCTTTAAAGTGGCATCATAGATCGCTGTAGCGCCTCAGTTCAAGCGAAGCCACAGCGCGGAGCGCACGTGAACTGATCATCTCTTCAGCTTTATTACTAGTTACAGCATGAAACAAACATGAATGAACATCAGAAGGTATGTTGAAAGATACAGTACAACTTACCGAAATCTGTATCATGTCTCAGCCACCATTTAAATGTTTATATTTCAAAAGACGAATTGGAGTAGAAACTATTATTTTATTAAGTTATAATACTAACTTTATAATTACAAAAAACTTCCTTAAGTGTTTGTATACAAATCAGTTCATTTTAACCTTCAATATTATAGTAATGTAGTATCAACTGACTGTATAGTTTACATTAGAGATTTTTTTCCTTTAGAAAATGTAAAATACACTCACCTAAAGGATTATTAGGAACACCATACTAATACTGTGTTTGACCCCCTTTCGCCTTCAGAACTGCCTTAATTCTACGTGGCATTGATTCGACAAGGTGCTGAAAGCATTCTTTAGAAATGTTGGCCCATATTGATAGGATAGCATCTTGCAGTTGATGGAGATTTGTGGGATGCACATCCAGGGCATAAAGCTCCCGTTCCACCACATGCCAAAGATGCTCTATTGGGTTGAGATCTGGTGACTGTGGGGGCCATTTTAGTACAGTGAACTCATTGTCATGTTCAAGAAACCAATTTGAAATGATTCGAGCTTTGTGACATGGTGCATTATCCTGCTGGAAGTAGCCATCAGAGAATGGGTACATGGTGGTCATAAAGGGATGAACATGGTCAGAAACAATGCTCAGGTAGGCCGTGGCATTTAAATGATGCCCAATTGGCACTAAGGGGCCTAAAGTGTGCCAAGAAAACATCCCCCACACCATTACACCACCAGCCTGCACAGTGGTAACAAGGCATGATGGATCCATGTTCTCATTCTGTTTACGCCAAATTCGGACTCTACCATCTGAATGTCTCAACAGAAATCGAGACTCAGACCAGGCAACATTTTTCCAGTCTTCAACTGTCCAATTTTGGTGAGCTTGTGCAAATTGTAGCCTCTTTTTCCTTTTTGTAGTGGAGATGAGTGGTACCCGGTGGGGTCTTCTGCTGTTGTAGCCCATCCGCCTCAAGGTTGTGCGTGTTGTGGCTTCACAAATGCTTTGCTGCATACCTCGGTTGTAACGAGTGGTTATTTCAGTCAAAGTTGCTCTTCTATCAGCTTGAATCAGTTGGCCCATTCTCCTCTGACCTCTAGCATCAACAAGGCATTTTTGCCCACAGGACTGCCGCATACTGGATGTTTTTCCCTTTTCACACCATTCTTTGTAAACCCTAGAAATGGTTGTGCATGAAAATCCCAGTAACTGAGCAGATTGTGAAATACTCAGACCGGCCCGTCTGGCACCAACAACCATGCCACGCTCAAAATTGCTTAAATCACCTTTCTTTCCCATTCTGACATTCAGTTTGGAGTTCAGGAGATTGTATTGACCAGGACCACACCCCTAAATGCATTGAAGCAACTGCCATGTGATTGGTTGATTAGATAATTGCATTAATGAGAAATTGAACAGGTGTTCCTAATAATCCTTTAGGTGAGTGTACATCCAAATTAATCTATATCGAATCAAAAGCTTGGGTATCGAATTGTGAAATGTGTGTCAAAACCCAGCCCTAGTAAACACTGTAACCAAAAGTGCCGTAATCTGCTGTGCACTGGGAATCATATTTTATCAAAGATCAGGTAATGGCAAGTTTAAATACAGTAAACAGTAAATATGACATAGCAGGAAATTAGATGCATTTATCATCAATCAAGGATTTAAAGTTGCTTGCTCTTGCATCTCTCCAGTGACAGCCGAGCTCTTCTGTCTGCATCCAATTCACACGGCTTGACCTTTACGCACAGAGTACACACATCTTATGCACACAAGATGATCCATCAGCAGGATTCCCAGAGGTCTGTGAGGTTCATGGCATTAAATGTTCCAAAGATTTGTTTAAAATCCATATCTGCTGAATTCCCGCAGTATATGAAAAAACATTTGTCTTTGAATTATTACACAGAACAGTTAAACTAAGACAGTAAACTATTGACGATCTAGTCTGTCAAAATAAATCCGGCACTTATTAGCCAAATAATAAAAAAAAAATGATCTTGGCAATATTTCAATTGAACACTAGCACTTTTAGTTTTTAGTAGTTTTCTAAACCGTACAAGAGCCTGCTTTGAAAAGGTGGTCTGAGACAGTTCATGTGAACTCTATTGTGAACTATTTCGTAAACCTGTCTGTTCTCTTATTCACTTTCCTGACGACTGCAAACTAAGAGAACGTATATCTAATTTCTGCTCGCTTTGCGCATTCTTTATATTTGCAGTAACGTTACATGCATGGCAGATATATGCAAGTGCCATTATGCTTTGTTGACGCTTTGGAAACTAAATCTATTTCAAAAACCAAAGTATAAAAAGTAATGCAAGCATTTTGCCACCTTCTCCAGGGGTAAACAACTGCCGCTGACGTACCACAGTTTGGGATCAAAAAAATACAATGTTAAGTCCAGAGGGTGCGAGCAATCAAATTCGGAAAGTCGAACCAAGTTCGAAAAGTTCAGACCAAGCAGTCGAACCAAGTGTGAAAGCACCCTATGTTGCATGAAACAGATGTCCTGCCCGTTTCCTCACCTGACACTATGACCCTGTACTCCGAACGCCTGGATGGAGGGCCATATCTGCCTCTGGGAGCTCCAACGCCACCACCACCACCACCTCCACCTCTTCCACCTCCCCTGCCACTTCTTGGGAACTCCACTCGAAGTCGATAGCCGTCATAGTCATAGCCATCTCGTCCATAAACAGCATCCTCTGCATCTCTACAGACAAAGTGGACAGAAAGGTGATGCACAATCAATCACACGCACGAAGATCGTTTGCGCATGCGCACAAATACTCGCAGCTCAAAACAATGTTGGCACATTTGAAAATGGCATTGCAAACTAAATTGAGAGCATTTCTATTAAAATACACTAAATACTTGAAAGTTTTGCATTCTTCTCAGAATTCTGGTTTAGCTGGTATACATTACATTACTTAACCTTCCCTACTTCCGTTCAAACACGTATACAAAGCATATACTGTGTTAAAGACTGCATCGTTTTGTATTGGTGGTGCCAAATTCATAGACATGTAGATTCAGGCCAAGCTGGGTTTGCATGTTTACGTTACCTCGGGTCCTCGAACTCCACGAATGCAAACGGTGGACCTCCTCTTCTGTTTTTAAGGTCGATATCCCGAATGGCTCCGTATTTATAAAACACATCCTCTACGTCCTTGGTGCGAATATCGGGGGGTAAATTACCTACGTAAATCCGACAGTCGTTGTTTCCTGCAGGCCCTCGGATTACACCGCCGGACATGTTTAGGCAGAAGTTACGCAAACGACGTCGATAATTTATCCGTCAGGTGATATAAAAGAAATTCGTTAGCGCTGCTGGATCTATATACGTTCACCAACTGAAGCTATAAATTAGCTTCAAAACTATTATTTTTCACATAAAAAAAAACCTATAAGAGCCCTCGCAATATGGCGCCGTCCCTTCCTCCCTCAGCACACGCTCGCGACTGCGCGGAGGCCGGGCGACGCAACGCGGAAGGATACGCGCTTGGCAGTACTTCGGCATATTAAAATAAACGCAGATTATTTTACATTGCATTTAATTGTAATGAACGAATTTGTTCGACTTCACAACTGGTATATCAGCATCAATGTTATCCGAGTAAACCCGTCCTTACTAATCTAAGGTTGGAACAAATGAAAACCCTTTAATTGTTTATTCACCCTAGTATTCCGGTATGACGCATTTGCTACAAATCTAGATACGGCGGTTCTAACATTTTATGGTGTTATTAAATTCTGTTTTGAGTTGTAACTGTGTATTTGCTTTCATATACGTTTAAAAAAAACAACAGCAACAAAAAAACAATCCTTTTGTATGATGAACAGCTTTATGGACATCATCATGGGAATATTCTGGCAAGCAACATATAAAAATATGACAATTTATGTGTGAATACTGGAAATACATCACGAGAAACACTTTCCCTAGTAGTTCAGGGGTTTTCAGTCTTTTAGATGCCACTGACCCCCAAATACAATCATCCTAAAGTAAGGGACCCCAATCCCAAAACTGAAAAGGCAGCTATATATTTCCATGTAAAAAGTCCCTATTTAAATAGGTGTACTATATTATAGGCCAATTTAACATGTTATTTGTAAAATATTTAGTTTCTATTAATTTACTTTTTTCTACTCACTATAGT
Organism: Paracanthobrama guichenoti; assembly: GCA_018749465.1. NCBI lineage: Eukaryota > Metazoa > Chordata > Actinopteri > Cypriniformes > Gobionidae > Paracanthobrama > Paracanthobrama guichenoti. The sequence continues at coordinate 20,019,885 of CM031963.1, read as the reverse complement.
AACCTTCTAAACTGTTAATTTTAATGTAATTTTGATTAATTTATTCTTTCAAAATCTAATTATGTATTTAGTTTGAAGGGGGTGTATTAAGATAAAATCATCAAACTTTAAGTTTTTAAAAACTTATTCAAACTTTCTGGTCAGGCTTTCTCAAGCCAACTTCAAAGTCTTGGCAAACTTTTAAATCTAGTTTCTTCTTTTAAAATCTAATTATGTATTTAGTTTGAAGGGGTGGGTTTACAACCCCTCTTACATTATATAATTAATTGGAACTCATAGTTTTCTTAAAACCAGTGTATCTATTCTGGTATTTCTGTTACAGGCAATGTCTGTATTTAGGATCTGAGAGGGGACTGAGGTCTGGCCCATATCAGGAATACAGTATGTACTTGTAAATATGTACTTGTTTTGTAATGAATTAATTTGCTCATTCAACCAAATTAATCAAGTTATATTTTGTATAAAGAGAATTGTCAGTTTGAACTTTATTCTGCTCTTCTCATGCTGTATGAGACACGCAAGACAACCGTGGCTACTCTAGTCGTGAAGGTTAACAACGCATTACATGTATCCACTAACGCGTTTTGCATACTTAGCATGTGTAATTCCTTTAAGGATTTATAGCACAATTTGTCACCATGTTAAACTATGACAGAAGAAGTTTATATATCTGCGTTTTGTGAAGTCCTGACAAAACTCAGCCTTGAAGGGAAAGGATATTGCCTGTTTTACTGAATTGTGCTTGCTGTGGCTGTTTCTTATTATTTAGAGGCATGTGACCATGACAAAAAGAACAGTCTCCAGGAGAATTTAAGGGCATCCCAGATTAGAAGAGTCCTTCAGGAATCTATGCCTCACCTGTAAGTCTTACTGATCAACACAATTGTTCTTACTCTAAGCAATTCTTCTAATATGTCATTAAATAAGCAAATATAATATATATTTTTTATTACGACCATCGCCCCAAAGCATGTGTCACTCAAGACAAACCCGAACATGCCAAATAAACCCTCACAAACTGAGATCTTGACTGAGTGTTACAGTGTTAAAACAAGATATGGATTGCAGACACTATGTGCAGAGATAGAAACCAAAAACAAATTCCTCTCAGACAGACTCAACCATGTCATCCATTCATTGTTCAGTGCAGCTGCCTCTGTAAATTTAAGCAGCATCAATTTTTTTTTTCAGTCGATGTCTGCTGGAGTATTAGTCTCATAAATAAGAATTAAATATACACCACACACACACACATCTTTTAATGACTGTGTGTTTTTAAATATGCCACACAAGAGCAGCTAGTATGTGTATCTATCATGGTTTCTCAGTCACTTTTGGCTTGTTTATCTGCTCGCCTTTGCTTAGTTTCACTCACAATTTTCAGTAGCGAGAGTACAATTGGTACACACATGGGTAAAAAAAGAGGAATGTAGATGGCGAATTTCTGATCGTCTGGAAAATAAAGAAGATGCAAAAGAGAGGGGTCGAAAAAGGCCCTCTCTGAAGCCAAAATTGCCTCCCTGCTGTACTGGAGCGCAAAAGCCAAGTTCCCAGCCTCTAACTCGGTGACAGCAGACTGGAGTGACGACACTGCACTGGAAACCTGTGCAGAAATAATAGCAAAATTGCTTATTTTACAATTCCTACCATTCAGGACAAAACGTTACAGCGGAATGATTTCATTACGTGAAGAACTATAAACATCTGGACCTCCCACCTGCTGTGCAATGTTGTCATTGATGACAATGTTTCCAATCTGGTCAAGGAGCTGAGCCAGCGAGGTGATGGTGGTGCTGGCGGTGGCGATGTTCTCCACACTGCGGCTCCACAGGAGCCGGTCCAGCTCCCAATCAGCCAGTCCGGCGCTGCCTGGACTCTGAAGCACAAAGCCTGCTGGAGGACGAGTATGCTGCACTCCCAGCATGAGCCTGAAAACACGGCGAGGGACAGAGGAAAAAAATTATAAAGAAAGTGAAATGGCAAACCAGGCATTTTAACCTAAATTTGTGAAAGTCAAGTACTAACCGTAACTGTGCCAAGAACACACCCATCACTTTAGCCATATTGATGGTAATATCGATGGGACGTTCTGTTTCAGGTCCGTACATTTCATTTACGTTGTACACCTGGGGACGTAGATGACAGATAGATGATCAGCTCTGAAATATAGGCCTGTTTGCAACATCCAGCACATTTATACACAATATTTACACAGAAAAATTCAAAAAGAACACAACGTTTAAAGTCACCATGAAATCAAAATGGACAAGTTGTATTTATGGAATATTGCAGTGATTATTATAAATTATTTATCCGAGCACATTGATCTTTTTATAAATTCATGTGCCCTCATTATCTTTAAATCAACTCTTGCAGCGTCATCGCTCTTCTCTTCTCTGAAGACATGTTTACTGGCACGAGGGCGGCATGACCTGTCACCCACATGAGATCGACCAATAGCAAACCACAACCATCTATTTTGTCCCAATGGACAAAAATCAAATTACATTTTTCTTGAGAAGCTGCTTCACTCGTATATTAATGTCCTTGATATTTAAAAAACATACTACAAGTTTCATACCTCAAATGTATCTTCCCTGATTTATTTGTTTTCTACCCTTCTGAAACATCAAGATTTGAAATTTGTGACATTACAATTTTGCTCTACACGGCCCTTAATATGTCCATTTAAATCAAGGAGATGTGCTTTAAACAACTTACGCCTTTTCATCAACCACAAGAGTGATACGGCTGTCGATTGGGAATCATTGTGGTTGCATTGGTTCATTTGGATCTGACTCCATTAGAGCAGCCATCACAAGCATCAAAATACACATCTCACATACACCCTTGAAATAAAGTGTTTGTGATGGAGAGTGAAAATTAGAAAGATGGTTTTACATATATATTTGAACTATTTTGATACAAAAAAAAAGTAAAGGCCCACTTAAGTGCCTTGAAACGCACAGCATTATTCAATGTGCTGACGTAATTTCCACTGAAACAGGAAGAAAGTGAGTCCCTCAGCAAAGCCGCATTTGACAGTCACAGTCTAACAAATTCCCCTTTGAGATTTAATATGAACCGGTTACTAAAGCAAAACAGTAAACAATCATGCTGAGGATGTGTAATTTGAAAAGTGTGTAATTTATGCATGGCACCGGTGTTATCTCTTCTACTCGTCAGTGCTGTTTCTAATGCAGAGTCTGTCTAACCGTTTCTCCTCATTTTGTGTTCTGCGCCGACTAATGCATGTGATCCGCTGTGTGCTATCATGTCTCTGGACCGGAGCAGACTGTGTGCGCACTGCAACAGTTTGCATGACCCTAACGTGAAACCAGACTTCATTCACCACAATGGAAAGCATATTTACACTGTCTGAATCATTTCCTATCTCCTATATAGTGCCATTCACCATGTAAAAGATAGTAAATGTGTGAACAAGTGACAGATTTTAGACGCAGCTTCAGCGTTTATTTATAAAGTAGGGTTGTCTGGCTATCAATTGAACATTGGTCTGGGGAGTCTGCTCTGTATTTTCTACTGCACAAGAGGTGTGATCGGTGAGCATAATTCAAATGACTCTGTATGCAATTGGATAGTCCTTCAACCAATCAGACCACAAGAGGCGTGATCGACGAGCATAATTCAAATGATTCTGTATGCAATTGGATAGTCCTTTAACCAATCAGACCACAAGAGGCGTGATCAACGGGCAACGACCCATCGCTTCTCTATCCGTCATCGTGTTAAACCCACCAATAGCATGCCAGGTGGATAAGCCAGTCTGTGATTGGTTCCTGCAAAATTGTAACAGAAGCAGGATAAATGAATGTACAGGTTTCAGGTACAAATTTGAGAGAGATTTTGATTGGACAGAAAAAAAGTGCAAAGTGATGTCATCAAAATCGCTGATCCATATTGGCAGAAGTGAAAGAAGTTTTGAACGCTTATCTTCTAAATGTGAATTTTGACATTGTTTTTGGAGCACACTAGTTTATAGATAACAGTGAAGTTAACATTCATTATAAAAGACAACAAAATTACATTATGATTTCATGGGGACTTTAACCTCCAGAAGCATAAATATGTGAAAATACATTTCATGACCCTTTGAATACATCTGGACAGTACCATGATGCCACCCCAACGAGGGCTGTGAAAGGCGTTAGAGGGCACCTCCCTTTTGCCATGGTCTCTGATGAAGAGAGGAGAGTGGTGGGCATCTGGCACATACAGCAGGAAGTTCAAGACAGGGTTAGAGGAAGCAGCATTGGAACCTGCGTAAAATACAATAACAATTTGTGTAAATGTAAATAAGCATAAAAACGGTTTAAGATCATTTCTCTTGAGTTGAAGGCAAATCTCACCAAGTCTGGCCTCGACGGGGTTGATGACATGTGACAGGCTGTCTGCACTGAGTGTATAGGCAGACACACTGTTGTCAAAACGAGGGTTCACACCCAGAACCGCATAATACAGAATCTGAAAAGAACAAACACACAAATAGAAGCTGAGAGTTTGTGGTAGGCAGTATGTCCAAAAAATTACAATAAATAATTGTGATAATATATAAGCAGGGCTTGACATTAACACAGCCACTCCCACTAGCCACTTTGGCAGGTTGAATATAATTTAAGTTTACAGCCAGGTGAAATGCCAAGACCATCATATCACAAAATTACAATTCAATTACAATTCTTTATCAGTTAATTTGCAGTTAGTGAAGGCGGGATAGGCGGAATCACGCTGAATTACACACAACAGAAGCTCTCTCTCTCTCTCTCTGTCGCACACGCAATCAGTTCTCCTTGCACCTGAATAGTCAAATACACGCGCACACAGATGTCAAAATGTCCAACGCATGGAGCATCTCGCATGAACACAGTCGGTTATGGCTTAAGTGTACGTAAACAGGTGGGTAATAACTGGATATGTGTCAGAGTATTACGTCCAGCAGCCCAATTAAATTAATGTTCTGTCATTAATGTTAATCAGACAACTACAGATGTTAAATACATGTATACATATTAAATAAACATGCTGTATCAGAAAAAAAAATATATTTTTTCAATTTACTATTAAAATTTACTGTTTTTGTAATTTGCTTCTTTGTTCTTTTATATAGCCTAACAAAAATAACTCATCATATTACATTTCTCATATTGCCCACCTGCACACACCAGCTGATATACACTGTAGTCTTGATTTGGGTGGTCACTCTGCATTTGAAAGTTTGAAAGGGTTTTAAATCGTCTAAATCAAGTAAAATGACTCAAAATCAAGTAATTTAAGCATGCCAAAGTCAACTTTAATCATATAAAATGTAATTTCCAAACAGCAAAATTGTGGCCAGTGAAAATGCTGAGTGGCTGTAACTTTGGAAAACCACTAGCCACAGTGGCTGGTGAGCAAAAAAGTTAATGCCAGACCCTATATATTAGGTATATATCATGACAAATATTTTTGCTGGAAACAAAAAAAATGTTTATCCATTATATAACCATGGGTAACCTATTATTTTTAAACCTCTAGTGGTGTTCGGTCATTTTTTACTTCGGAACAGTACGAAACGTGGTAAAGGTTTTGACACACACACACACACACACACACACACACACACACACACACACACACACACACACACACACACACACACACACACACACACACACACACACACACACACACACACACACAATCTTGCATCAGTGTAAAATGTGAAATATTTGAAGAATCTGGTCAAATAATTAAGATTATTTAATATTGTTAGGCTGCATTTATTTGATCAAAAATACAGTAAAACACAAAGATTCTGAAATATTACAATTTCAAATATCGGTAACGGTTTTCTATTTTGATATATTTTAAAATGTTATTTATTCCTGTGATGGTCAAGCTGAATTTTCAGCATCATTACGCCAGTCTTCGGCGTCACATGATCCTTCAGAAATCATTATAATATGCCGATTTCTAACTCTAAATGATGACTGGATGAATCTCAAAGCTGTTGTAAATATCCTCTGCTCTATATATTTTGCATTACTCCATGTTTACTCATTATTAAAAACCCCAAGGTAGCTCGAATAGCTGCACAAATAAATCCATTGTGATATAAACAGTACAGCAGATTCCCTATGAGTTGGAGATTATACCGTCCCTAACCATCTCACCAAACTACAATCTACTTGCTCTTAGTTACCTGAGAGTCCACTGAAAAGTTGGCTATAGGAGCAAGTTTGTCCAATAAAGGCTGAATGTAGCTATGAAGGGCGCCTTCGATATCCCAGTGAAGACTGTGCGACTTTGGGTCTGGGTTGAGCAGACTGAATGTGATCTCGTAGCCTAAGAGAAGGCAAAATCAGATTGTGAAGCTTTAAATGAGTATATACTACTGAGAAAACAAGCTAAAATGAGAGCAAACACTCACCTGGACTGGATTTGATGGCCCTCATGCTGTCTGCCATACCCTCCTTAGTCACTTTAGTCATGCGGACGCGGTTGCTCAGAGCAGCTACAATATCCTGGTGACTGAAGGACATGGTGCTCACTACCTGCTCCACTTGCAGGTCCAGATTTGATAGGACTTCCTTCAGACTCCACGAACTCCACGAAGGAGCAGAACGCAGCAATGCAGTGCGCCGTTGCCCCACGTACACTTTCACATCCTGAAAGTAAAAGTCCAGAATGAGCTAAGAAGGTAATTCAGTTTAGGTATTCTGTGTAAATGCTCTGAATCTTACCGCTGGTAATAGGGTGGAGGACTCAGGGATCACATACACAACCACAGACCCACAAGGACTCTCAGTGAGCATGTGTAGGGATAGATCTGCCTCTATGAAGGGAGAAGTAAACGGGATAGAAATTTCAGTGATCCTACCAATAGACAAAGAAATCTATATTTAAAAAAATTAGTGATGCAACTAAAAGAAAACCCAAACTGATCATTTTAAATTAGCCTTTGTTTAGAATAATTCTACTACTACTACTACAACATAGTATTACAAGTGTTCTTCCTTCAGTTGACATTGCTGAAACCAAGTAAAGGCTCCAACAATTATTTTAAATATGCCATAATCTATAAATTTACCCTCATTAACATAATAAAATGGTACTAATTCATAATTAAATAAGTGATTAAATGCAAATAAAGGCTTTAAAAAAATCTTTTAAATAAAATGTGATGCTGTTTTTACCTATATAAAATTAAAAGTAACACTGTACATTTTCAAAAAACAAATTCTGTCCAAAATGTTTATGAACTATGGAAGCTTGTTTTCACCATGGAATAATTAAAAAGATAATTCTCACATTTCACTTTTTTCCCCTCAGAATTGCGAGTTATAAAATCAAAATTGCATGTCAAAGTCATGTTTCTGACTTTTTTCCTCACAATTGCGAGTTTATATCACACAATTCCGACTTAACTTGCAATTCTGAATTTTTTTTCTCACAACTGCAAGCTTATCTCTCATAATTCTGACTTCTTATAAGTTAGAGTCCTCGGCCAGAGGAGAACTGGCACCCCGACTGAGCCTGGTTTCTCCCAAGGTTTTTTTCTCCATTCTGACCCTGAAGGAGTTTTGGTTCCTTGCCACCGTTGCCTCTCGCTTTTGGCTTGCTCAGTTGGGGACACCTAAATTTCAACTATATTACCGATCTGCCCGCATTGACACTATATGATACTTGAAATTAGCTGGATAACATCACCGTTTCACCAGAGCGGCTGTACAGCCAAATCAAATTCTGTTGCACTATTTTCCTGTTAACACTGTAAAGCTGCTTTGAAACAATTGGACTTGTAAAAAGCGCTATATAAATAAAAGTGACTATAGTGTAATTCTGAGGGAGAAACATTCAGACTTTATATCTCACAATTGTCAGTGTTTCTCTCTCACAGTTCTGGCTTCATAACTCACAATTGCAAGTATATTATATGCACCGTGTGTGTGTGTATATGTGTATGTGTGTGTGTGTGTGTGTGTAATAAATATATAAATATATATATAAATATATATTTATTACACACGTGTGTGTGTGTGTGTGTGTGTGTGTGTGTGTATGTATGTATGTATGTATGTATGTATGTATATGTATGTATATGTGTGTATATGTATATATGTATATACATATACATATACATGCTGGTCATATAATATCATCAAAAAGTTGATTTATTTCACTAATTCCATTCAAAAAGTGAAACTTGTATATTATATTCATTCATTACACACAGACTGATATATTTCAAATGTTTATTTCTTTTAATTTTGATGATTATAACTGACAACTAAGGAAAATCCCAAATTCAGTATCTCAGAAAATTAGAATATTGTGAAAAGGTTGAATATTGAAGACACCTGGTGCCACACTCTAATCAGCTGATGAACTCAAAACACCTGCAAAGGCCTTTAAATGGTCTCTCAGTCTAGTTCTGTAGGCTACACAATCATGGGGAAGACTGCTGACCGGACAGTTGTCCAAAAGACGACCATTGACACCTTGCACAAGGAGGGCAAGACACAAAAGGTCATTGCAAAAGAGTCTGGCTGTTCACAGAGCTCTGTGTCCAAGCACATTAATAGAGAGGCGAAGGGAAGGAAAAGATGTGGCAGAAAAAAAGTGTAGAAGCAATAGGGATATCCGCACCCTGGAGAGAATTGTGAAACAAAGCCCATTCAAAAATGTGGGGGAGATTCACAAAGAGTGGACTGCAGCTGGAGTCAGTGCTTCAAGAACCACTACGCACAGACGTATACAAGACATGGGTTTCAGCTGTCGCATTCCAACAGACAGCGTCAGAAGCGTCTCGCCTGGGCTAAAGACAAACAGGACTGGACTGCTGCTGAGTGCTCCAAAGTTATGTCCTCTGATGAAAGTAAATCAGGGTCCTAGAGTCTGGAGGAAGAGAGGAGAGGTACACAATGCACGTTGCTTGAGGTCCAGTGTAAAGTTTCCACAGTCAGTGATGGTTTGGGGTGCCATGTCATCTGCTGGTGTTGGTCCACTGTGTTTTCTGAGGTCCAAGGTCAATGCCGCTATATACCAGGAAGTTTTAGAGCACTTCGTGCTTCCTACTGCTGACCAACTTTATGGAGATGCAGATTTCATTTTCCAACAGGACTTGGCACCTGCACACATGGTATCCCTGTTCTTAACTGGCCGGCAAACTCGTCTGACCTTAACCCCATAGAAAATCTATGGGGTATTGTGAAGAGGAAGATGCGATATGCCAGACCCAACAATGCAGAAGAGCTGAAGGCCATTATCAGAGCAACCTGGGCTCTCATAACACCTGAGCAGTGCCACAGACTGATCGACTCCATGCCACGCCGCATTGCTGCAGTAATTCAGGAAAAAAGATCCCCCAACTAAGTATTGAGAACTGTACATGCTCATACTTTTCATGTTCATACTTTTCAGTTGGCCAAGATTTCTAAAAATCCTTTCTTTGTACTGGTCTTAAGTGATATTCTAATTTTCTGAGATACTGAATTTGGGATTTTCCTTAGTTGTCAGTTATAATCATGAAAATTAAAAGAAATAAACATTTGAAATATATCAGTCTGTGTGTAATGAATGAATATAATATACAAGTTTCACTTTTTGAATGGAATTAGTGAAATAAATCAACTTTTTGATGATATTCTAATTATATGACCAGCACCCGTATATTACACACACACACACACACACACACACAATTCTGAGAAAAAAAAAAGTCAAAATTGTAAGTAGTAATTACCCTTTTTATTCTGTGGCGGAAACAAGCTTCCATAATGAACCCCCACAACAAACGTGTTTATTTGTACACCCCAAAGAAAATACTAGCAACAATAAAACCACTCAACCTGCAGCTGTGGGCTGATTCAAGGCGTCTTCCTCCATTATAGTTGCAGTGCGATATCTGGTTTCATATTTGTACCGCAAACCTGTTTTATCTGGAGATGAGAAGGGAAAAATGTGTTTTGGATATCAGAATCTCAGTTCTGGGTTAGTTCGCACAAAAACGAAAATTCTGTCATTAATTAATTACTAACCCCCATGACACTCCAAACCCGTAAAATGAACGAAGGTCTTTGGAACACAAATGAAGATATTTTTGATGAAATCCGAGAGCTTTCTGAACGATCCATAGACAGCAAATTCATTGCAACTTTCAAGGCCCAGAAAGGTAGTAAAGACATGGTTAAAATAATCCACGTGACTCCAGTGGTTCAACCTAAATGTTATGAAGCGACAAGAATACGTTTTGTATGCAAAAGGTAGTTTTTCAACAATTTATTCAACAATCTCTTCTTTTCAACGTCATTCTCCTATGCGATTCACGTAGTGAAAACAGTACAACGCCTCCAGGTTCTACGTCAGAACGGTGGCTCACCATTGGTTAGCTCCTGCGTCAGCATCACACGCATGCGTCGTGGTGCTCACGTGAACAGCATCAGCCAATGGCGAGTCGGGGTTCTGGTGTAGAACCTGGAAGCGCTGCACTGTGTTACAACGTCAACAGTGTAGGAGTCTGACACAGACGAGACGAAATTGTTGAATAAAGTAGTTTTTTTGTTTGGTTTTTTTTTTGCGCACAGAAAGTATTCTCGTCGCTTCATAACATTAAGGTTTAACCACTGGAGTCACATGGTCTATTTTAACAATGTCTTTACTACCTTTCTGGACCTTGAAAGTTGCTGCCTATGGATGGTTTAGAAAGCTCTCGGATTTCATCAAAAATCTTAATTTGTGTTCCGAAGACCTTCGTTCATTTTACGGGTTTGGAATGACATGGGGGTTAGTAATTAATTAAATGACAGAACTTTCATTTTTTTGGGTTAAATAACCTTTTGAAATTAAATGGTCACTTACCATCAACTTGGTGCTCCTTCTCATTGACATGACTGAGTGGAACCTTTTTCTGCTGTTCTGGGGTCAGTGTTCCCCGAGAGAAAACCACCTCAATATCAACACTTAGCTGGAGCTGTCAAACACACGATAATGTATCATTTCTGAACATACATTTACACAAACTGAGTGTGACTTGAGGAAGGATGCAGTGCCGGTTACCTGGAGGCTGTCGAGTTCGCTGATCTCAGAGAAAGGCAGCCAGGCGCGGTAGGTCTGTGTGGTCTTCCACCATAGCGGGATGCCCACAACAATGACCACTGCAGCGATGGCCAGAGCAGCATATCGCCCTCGCTGCTTTTCTGGTATAACCAAATGGAAAATATTAGGGAATGATTAAAAAATAGGGACTATACATTCATATCATACACATTTACAAAAACATGGTGAGTGAGCCAACGCTGCCATTTCAACATGAACCAGAGCTTAACATGACTAAGCTAGCGAGACGCTGACATGGGTTCAGTTTCCTGCACTCATAAATGGAAATTCGTGAGAAAAATACGTGAACACTAAAAAAAAAATTCGAAAGTAAAATAAGGAAATGGCTTTGAGTTCATGCACAAGACTCACCAAGCTGCAGGGCTGCCATTGCTGTGTGAAAATACTACCGCAAGACCCGCGATTGGTCGATTCTATCCAATCAGACGCTAGAAGGCAGAGAGGCTTCCAATCAGAGTTAAAGGGGGCGGGTTTAGTGTCAGTCACTCTCCCTTAAAAATCTTTCTTCCGGTATCAGTTATAAATTATGCCACTTTTAAAGGGTTAGTTCATTCTCAAAATTAAAATTCTGTCATCATTTAACTTACTCAACCTCATGTCGTTCTAAGCCTGTGTATACATTTCTTTATTTCTTCAGATCACAAAAGAAGATATTTGAAGAACGTTGGTAACCAATCAGTTTTGGTTACCATCGATTTCATTGTAAGGACAAAAGCACTAGGGCATTTCTTAAAATATCTTCTTTTATGTTGTAACGCCGATTTCTGCGACCGTATGATCTGTAGTATAGTGAAGGTATAATAGTTGACTCCAAACCTAACTTTTCTTGCTTTACAAATTATTTCAAGCTTTATTGTTCTGTTTTGTGAAATTGCACAAGTAAAAATTAGAGCTTAGAGCAATTAGAGCTTATAACATTGTAGGCAGGATGTTGCATAATAACTTTTGTTTGTTATAATTTTGTCCTCTGGCACTGTTATTTTATTTTACTTTGAATTCATAGACGTGTGGAACGACAGGAGGGCAAGTAAATGTAGAATAGAATTTTTAGTTTTGGGTGAACTATCCCTTTAAATTAACAAATAGTCCGCTTCAGTACATGGGGGTCAATGACGCATATTCTAAGTGCATTATTTCCTTTTTAAATAATTTGATAAATTCATGACATATATCACTTTATTCTATAAAACCTATTTAGTTTGAACTCATTTTTAGTACATTTAAATAATACATATAATTTTGTTTTGTTATTTTAAACCCTCAAAATGTCAGGTGGTGCAGCTGTCTGAACAAATAAACAGACTAAGAAAACTATTTAAAATGGGGTGTTAATAATTAAAAATAAATAAAATATAATGGCATCATTTTAGGTCTGAAACTTTTCAAATAAACATTTTATATATTTGTAAGTTGATACTTTCCATGTCAGGTGGTACAACTACAGTATAGATACGACTATTCGGTTAATGCCTGACATAAAATGAATTTAAATTTGAAATGTTATTTAACAACTGACTCTAAACACATTAAGGACTCAAAAATATGCATTACATCAGTTTTTAATTTTTTAAACACCTTTTTTGAAGCTTTGTCAATGACCGCATATAAATAAGTTATGGAATTCATAAAACGTGGGTTAAATATTACAGATTAAACATTTTGGATAATGGTAAATAATTAAAATACAGTCGTCTCCACATCAATTCAAAAAATGAAGTAAATTATTCCAGTTGTTAGATGCGGTTAAGGTGGAAAATCAGTTTTAATGGGGCTGGATATGTGCATTTGATGCATTTAAAACGGCTACTTCTAATGTTAATGTTCTGTCCGGTAATATTTTATCAAATACATCTAAAGGTCTCAACAAAAACATTGGATGTGCCGTTAATGCTTAAATAATTAATTGAACTCCAGTGTACCATATCCACATAAAGTTCCTCCATTAAGCAATTAACAGAGGTTTGCTGATTGCTAGGGGTCTGTGGAGGAAAGCCGTTAAATAGAATAAATGTGTAACTAAGCAATGGTGTATGAAATACCTGCATAATAATGACAACCAGGGTATGGGGTTTTAAAGCATTTTTATTTTAGTTTTTACTATCGGACACACAAAGTGCTTAGAGAACATCAAGTCACATCACATTTTGTCAGAGCAGTGAGTGCTCCCATTCCCAGAAGCTCCACAGTTTGGTCCGCTCCGCCGTTTACAAACAACAGAAGTTTATTATTCATGTAACACGGTCACATATATGGGGAGGAAAGGGAGAGCATGATACACTCAAGCACACAACACAACAGAGCACAATTTTAAAATAACCGTCTTTGTTTTCAAACTAATAGTGTTAGTATTTTATATTAAATGTATTGATCACGACCCAGACAATGCATTGATATTACATGTGAACAACACAAAATAATATTCCTCAGAGTCCGGAGTTAATGTTAACTAACAATAATATATTACTCTGTTTCATTTCCTATATAATAAACGGCCCCTGCTGGGATACACTGATCTGAACTCCAGTACTCACATCATCCACACATCATTATGAGGACCGATGAGGTCATACCGCACTGAAAGGAATGTGACAAGTCAACTCGAGTGGCTGGTGCCTGAATTGGAATGACTTAAACTGGAATAATAAAAACAAATGGCTGACATACATATACATTTGCTAACCGGTCACAAAAAAATACTGTTGCTTTCTTGTTTTAGGCATGAAACCACACCTAGAACTCTTCAAAAATAAAAATCTGCTGTGTACCTTTATTGTTCCCATTTCTGTTTCTAAAGTTTAATACATTTTAAATAGATACGAGACATTGCAATGACAACCCTAAAGTACAGAAGACAGCGCAGGCCTGTGATTGGTTGCTGACAGGAAGGGTAGCAGCTGTGCACTATACTATTGGCTGGCGGAAGCTGGAATGTTGGGATACAGGACGCTCAGTAGGAATGATCGGCCACGTAAAGGGACTGTCCTGCTGCTCCACCGGTTCCACTAGAGACGTACTTGCCCTGAGCAGCCAATCCATTAGCCTGAGGAAAGTTCACAAAGGTCAGTTTATGCTGCCTGAATCAGCAGTTTTATTACATCAGCCTTACAGCAACAATAACAAAACGATAATTGCAGCCCAGCAATTACATACAGATTCACATTGATATACATTATGGCTGTCAATTATTTTTTTAAATCATTATTATTATTATTATTATTATTAAAATCACGATTAAATACAATTATAATACATTTATACACACCCAAGCACCCGTGAAAAAAGTGTTACAGAATTCAGTATATAGTACATGTACAGAGCAACAACAATGAGATTGATACGACAGAGCCAAGCACAGCACATGAATGAATAACACATGATTAATTCCTCGACTGCGATTTACCCGTGTCGAGTAACCGGCCGCATTCCACTGACAAGAATCCATGAACCACATTATTAGACCATTTTCTAAGGCTGCAAACTAGTTACACAATGATCGTTTATATTTACACTATGTATTTTAACAGTATTGTTTTATGAAACCATATGATTACTTGTTTATGATACTTTTTTGCACCAAATATTATTGCCTTATTGTACAAGTCATTTTAAAGGCAATTAATTACTCAATTAATTGTCAAAATAATCGTCCAATGACACAATTACCAAAATAATCGTTAGTGACAGCCTTACAAGGCACCCAAGGTTTACCTATGAATTAGCCATTCATGATTTCTGAAAAAAAAAAAAAAAAAAAAAACATTTATTCGAGATTCACGGAGCCCCTAAAAGGACATGAAAAAAATTGTCAATGCTTTTGCGTTCACTCAAATGTTTTACGTTCCCTGAAAACTTTGCATTCGCTTGCAAAGAAAGTTTTGTGAGGGAACAAAGTTTCTGAAATTATTTTTCCCCTCCTCACCATGTCCCTTTGTTTAATATAAATATTAATTTGGAGAAATTAGCAAAAAATAAAAAAGTTCTATTCAACAAATCTGCATAAACGTGTGACCACTATTTACTAATGCTAAATCCAGTCATTTCAATAGGAATCCACACAATCAGGAATTCTGCATGAGAGGGAAAGATTCCTCCACAGATTCAAGATGCCACGTTGACCAACAGAAGGCTGCTTGGTTTGAAAGTGAAACTTTGGTAATTTGACTGCACTTTAATGAGGAAATATGAATAACTGACCTCGGCACGCTTGATGAACTCCTCTGTGGCGGCCTTCTCATTGTCCTTGGACCCACGCCAGGCGTTCAGGGCAGAGGCCTGCAGGGCACGTCCATAAGAGAAGGTGAGGGCCCAGGGTTTTGTCAGAGGGACGGTGTTGATGGCGTTCAGGTTGATGGACGCCTCCTCCTCACTCTGACCTCCAGAGAGGAAAGTCACACCTACCAGAGGAATTACAATACGGATTATGGCAATTTTCTGAAAATGTTCTCACCACATACCATTTACTGCTCACACTTTTTTAAAACCATGTTTCCAGAAGTAACTGTTATTACACTTCATATTCTTTAACAAGCAACCTCATTCTTTAGGCCTCAAACAGCATGTAGGCTCACCCGTTACTGCAGGGGGAACGGTGCGGCGCAAGGCTGTCACTGTTGCCATGGCAATTTCATGATTGCTGTATTTGGTAGGGCAGGAGTGACCAGCTGTCACCATGTTGGGTTTCAGAAGAGTTCCCTCCAGATAGACATGATGGTCAGACAGGGCCTTGTAGCAGGCAGCAAGGACCTGGAAATACATGGGAAATAAGTAAATGAAACCATATAACGCGTCACAACCCATTAAAACACGTATAGTTTGAATATAACTTGATTTCACTTCATGTACCTTCTCTGTAACATACTGGCAGCGCTTCAAGTCATGGTCACCATCAGGTAAAATCTCTGGCTCCACAATGGGCACAATTCCATTCTGAAAAACAAAGACGATATTACGTCAAAAAAAAAATTCTCACATTCCATTGACTAGATCTCTCATGTCTATGCATTAACTTCAACAAAATATCCAAATATAAATCAAGACCCTTGTGACTTGGATCCCTTTCGTGTCATTTTAGTTTATAAAGTTTAAGTTTTAGTAATTCTATTTGTGTGATGAACATGCAGGTCATCGCGTGAACATCAGTTCACAGTGTTATTGTGCATTTTGATTTATTGTTTGTCATGAGTATGATTTGAAAAGTGTATGGACACAATGTCTAGTGTTCAAACTATGTTGTGTAGGCGAGTACAAGAATTGAACAGAGACTTTGACGATGTCATATCTCATTTATTTTGTATTGTTTACATTTGATCAATGATAATATTCATGATTAGAATTATTTGTTTAAATGCGTATGTGATAACAGTGGTGCTGAACTAAACGTGTATTCTTTTGTCATGGGTGTTAGTTGACCCTTGTGGTTGGCATGACCCGCTAGTGTTTGGCGGAAGATTTGCATATACAAGCCAGAGTGTTTGTGTGTGGAGGGCTAGTTGGGCCAGGGACAGCAGCGTGCGAGGCTTCATTGTCAGAGGCGAGGGAATGCCTTGTTTGCTGCTCTCAGCAGGTTTTATTTCTGTATTGTTCTGTATAATTTGAGTATTTTTGTGGATTTATTTTTGTTTATTTTTTGAACCGCTGTCTGAATAAAAATCACTTGGACTTTATGATTACCAACTTCATACCCAACTCATTCCATCTGTCCCTGGGCTTGACGGCAAAACAAATTCACATTACAACTCAGGTAAACTGTATACACCCAGCCAGGCCCGTCGCCCTGTGCGAACGTGATGTGCGAGGCCTGGGGGGGTACATTAACGGGGGTCTAGTGTTGCTATAGTAACAAACAATTGTTTGTGGACATTTAAGAAATTATATTCATTTTAACAGCTTTAGGTTCAAGTTAAATTGTGTAGCTGAACTGCGCAGTGCGCACATTTTGACGCTTAAATTATGCTCTAAATTATGAATCAAACGCGTTTGCAAAACGGTCTGAATCCACTTGAATTAGTTTGGACCGCTCTCTCAGTGAATCATCTGAAGCGATTCCTCAGTCAGTAAAACAAACAGACAGTATTGAGAGAACCAGCACTGCTTTTCAGTAGTTTTCCTGTGAACGTGCTAAATGGACGTCTGAATTTCTTAGCTTTTTGCAGTGTTCAGATTGAAAAACTTTTAAAACGTCTAGCGATAGAGTAGCTACACTCGTTCTGCGGCACCGTTGCTCTCAAGCAACAGTACTTTGTTCTTGCGGAATATGTACTGCAAGAATAAAGAAATTTGTTCGTTTTCTTGAGGTGGCAAAAACAAGAACAAAGTTCTTTCTGGCCAGGACATTCCATACTTCACGAGAAAAGCAGGTGCCAAACATATCTGTTTCTCTGCATTAACCCCGCCCACTTTAAATCTCTGACCAATCACACAATAGTTCTCGGACACCAACAAGAAAAAAACTGCTCAGATGATGTGTCGAGAACAAGCTGCGAGAACTCCCAAACCGGGGCTGCGAGAACAAAATGACGTCATTTTGCTCTCGCAGTCATGGGAGCGAGAACTTTTTTCTCTGTTCTTGCGGAGTATGCAACAGGCTTCACTCCGAAAGGTGTGTACTAGTTAGGCTATGCTTATTTAACTTAGTGTTAAATAAAAAAAACAAACCTTTTGTGCGTACAGTCAGATGAAATATTGTAGGCGTCCATGCAATAAACGAGTGTGGATTTCTAGCATATATTTACTTGAACTTCTTGGGTGATATATGGTTTGACCCATTTCAGAGGTGGCCAAAATCAGAATTTGAATGGACTGTGAATAAAGCTACAAACTTGATGTGCGATGCCGCGCTGACTGACATGTAGGCCCTCGAATCACTGTCACACGCACAGTGAAATATTTTAAGCTGCTGCATAATAAATTTAACAAGCAGAATACTACAGCATCACGATACACATTTTTAGCTATGTCTTAACTATTATAGTATTGCGAAGGAGAAAAACCATGAACTTTAACTATTGGCTTTATATCAAGTCAGCTGTCACTTTA
Source organism: Paracanthobrama guichenoti (assembly GCA_018749465.1). Classification (NCBI taxonomy): domain Eukaryota; kingdom Metazoa; phylum Chordata; class Actinopteri; order Cypriniformes; family Gobionidae; genus Paracanthobrama; species Paracanthobrama guichenoti. The sequence goes on along the minus strand of CM031963.1, from coordinate 20,001,732 downwards.
CTTTTGCGCGAGGCCCTGTGCGGTCGCACACTTGGCACAACCCTTGCGACGGTACTGCACCCAGCCATCCAACACCAGGTAGAAGCTCTACAAACCCAAGGTGACCATGGTTGTACAGCTTTCCGACAAGGTCTTGTTTTTTCCCCCTGATATTTCTATTTAGCTTTAATCGTTTTTCAGTTTTAGTAATTTTTGTACTTTAGCTTTTTTTCCAGCTTTATTTCTATTAATTCAGATTTAAGGGTTAGCTCATTATTATTAGCATATGAATTGAGTGGTTTAGTCAATTTTCTGAAATTTTCACTTTATATGATTTTAGGCTTTTATTCACATCTAAACATTCAATGAGGTTAATTTGTGTGTGTGCCGCAGCACGTTTGAGCTTCTGCAAGAACCAATGAGGTATTGTCAAGGAAGACCAATCCAAATCTCTCAGATTTCAATAAAAATATCTTCATTTGTGTTCTGAAGATGAACGAAAGCCTTGCAGGTTTGGGTCAGCATGAGGGCGAGTAGATGACAGAATTTTAATTTATTAAATTGAATGGTTTAAATTTTAGTTAACAATAACAACACTGCTTTAAAAATCAACACAAAACTGGCCAAGATTTAAGCAGCTCACCTGCTGGCAGATGCTGGCATAGCGAGCCAGGACGTTAGCGTTCTCCATGATAGCTAACTCTGAGGGAGTGGTCTCACTGATCTTCAGCACGCAGCGCCACTTGGCAAAGTCCGCACCATCTTTCTTATACTGAGCGCAGCGTTCTGACAGGCCATCAAGCCCTTAAGACAAACAGGTAGCTCATTAACATAACATCATAACTGCCAACCTTTTAACAAATTAAATGGCGGTAACTGTAAGCTTACCCTGTGTTGTGGTCTCTCCATTTGTTCCTGCCAGAGGGACGACACCTTTGTCAACCTGAAAGAGGAAAACCTGCTTTAGGATCAAACTGTCATGGCAGCATTGCTAATAATCCAGTCCTAAATTTACTTTCTAATAACTTAAATCTGAAAAGTAAAATGCTGAAATTATGCTTTATTCACCTACAAACTATAAGTACAAAGCAATAGTACAAGTATAATTGGGAAGAATATTTTAAATGCACATTTACACAAATACAACTTTAATCTTCAAACAGCTAAAATTAGAGCACTTGGTTGTTGCAAACATGAACGACCTCCATTAACCTGATAATCTTATGCTAATCCTTTGCCTACTGTGTTATTTATAAAGTCTTGCCCTCGTGTGCGCGACTTCCGCAAGAACCAATGAGGTTCATTCTTGTGCTACGCAAATATAGTGTGATATAGTTTAATAGAACAGCATTTATTTGAAATAAAATCTTTTCAAATTTTAAAATGTTATAAACCCCTTCACGCGCAAGTTTAAAAATATTCTAGCTGACCCCCTAGCATGAGTTTAAGGCGACCGTTATGTTAGATCGACTTATTTCCACGCGTCATGCTTGTCATGTCACATACTGCAGCCACAGTAGCACTCTGTATGACAGACCTATTGCTTTTGTTTTTTTCCCTTTTTTATTCAAAACATTCACAAACTTGTTAACTATATCATGAACAGGGATCATGTTAGTTTGACCTATAACATTAATGCATTTGGTAGACACTTGATGGGCACCGCAATGTTAGTTTCCGCCGCAAGTTTATGAATTTATGCGATGTAAATCCAAATCTTCCGAATGACATTAAAAGTAAGTGGCCGTTGAACTGGGAGAACAGTACAAATGATTGAAAGGATGACTATTGCTGCTTCCATAGACCGTGTGTATTTTAAAAATGATAAATGCTTTTGGCTAGTACTTATCTGGATTTAAATAGTTCTGATACATGACAAGCGCTGAGCATTGAATGTGCCAAATTCAAAACCACATTTGAATTTAGCAAGCACATCTGAATTTAGCAGTTGAGCATGTGATCATGACACACTGAACTTTCTAAATCACACCAGTGTGATCGTTCTTGTACCTTGATTCCCACAACGATGCCCCTATCCTTGATCATTTTGGCAAAGCATGTGCCATCATCAGCGTTCTGGTATAGAGTCTCGTGGAAGAAGATTACACCACCAATGCACTTGTCAATGCGCTCGTCAGCAGTGAAAAGGAGCTGGCGATAAAGACGACGGTTCTCCTCCGTGTTCTCGACGCCGATTGGGTTCAGACGCTTTGCCATACTACCTGTATAGATGCAGACATGAATATCATTATGTTAGAGAGACTGGCAGAAAGCAGACATGGGTGTTTTGCAGCAGGTCTCATTTTCCAAAGAATGACAATGTCAAAATGTCAACATGACGGGGGAGTAAATGATCAAACTGAATGGGTTATATTCATATATGGTACAAACTTCACTGACCTGTGGACTCATCTGCAGCAAGGATGCCCTTCCCAGGAGCTACGATGCGCTGAGCGATGTCCTGCAGCTCCTTCTTCTGCTCAGTTGTGAGTGCGGGATACTGGTGCGTCATGATGTCTGTGGCTCAAAGTGACCTGCAACAGAGGAACAACGGAGACATGACTCATTTCATCCATTTCACCACAGCAACTTCAAAAATTGGAACATTTAAAAAAACAAAAAAAACAAAAAAACAAAACAACTGAAGTTGCAGACTGATCCAACTTGCAAGAAGTTCATCACAGCAACCCATGGGCCAATATACACATGACAATGTCTGGGTATGCTCCTGATGAGATGATGGACGGTGTCCTCTGGGGATCTCCTCCCAGACCTGGATCAGGGCATCAGTGAGCTACTGGACAGTGTGGTGCTTCTTGGCGACTTCAGATGCTCCAATACATGGATGTCCCAGAGGTTCTCAATTGGATTCAGGTCTGTTTGTGAGGGCAGTCAATGGCATCAATGCCTTAGTCATCTAAAAACTGCCTACACACTCTAGCCATATGAGGCCGGGCATTTTTATGCACCAGGAGGAGCCTCGGGCCCACTGCACCAGCATAAGGTCTAACAATGGCTCTGAGGATTTCATCCCGGTACCTAACAGCAGTAAGAGAACCATTGGCTAGCACATGGAGGTCTGAGCGACTCAAGGATATTCCTCCCCAGATCATTACTGACCCACCACCAAACCGGTCATGCTGGATGTTGCACACAGCATAATGTTCCCCATGGCATCTCCAGACTCTCTCACATCTGTCACATGTGCTCAGTGTGAACCTGTTCTCACCCGTGAAGAGAATGGGGTGCCAATGGCAGACTTGCCAATTCTGGTGATCTCTGTAAAATGCCAATCGAGCTGTGAGCACAGGTCCACTACAGGATGTTGGGCCCTCATGAAATCGGTTTCTGACAGTTTGGTCAGAAACATGCACACCAGTAGCCTGCTGGAGATCATTTTGTAGGGCTCTGGCAGTGCGCCCCCTGTTCCTTCTTGCACAAAGGAGCAGAGAGCAGTCCTGCTGCTGGGTTGTTTCCCTTCTACATCCAGCTCTCCTTGTGTAGCGGCCTCTCTCTCTGCATCTCCTCCATGCTCTTGAAACTGTGCTGGGAGACACACCGTGCGAGGGAACATATATGGATGTGCCATCCTGGAGGAGCAGGACCTGATTGGGTTGCAGGTAGTGCCTCATGCTATAGACAGTGACAAGAACCACCTGCAAAATCATTCTCTTTTTGGGTTCTTGCTGTTGCCTCTCCAGTGCACCTCGTGTCACTTTCATTTGCACCAAAGCAGTTGAAACTGATTTACACTCTCTTAAGCTTCCTAATTGGACAGACTGATATCCCTGAAGTTTAATTGACTTGGTGTTATACTGTGATGATTAAGCATTCCTTTAATTTGAGCAGTTTATATAAAAACACACACATAGTAGTGGCCAAAAGAGATGTCCAACTTAATAGGGATGCACCGATAGGATTTTTGGGGGCCGATACAGATTAACAAACAGTTATTGGCCAATTCCAATACCGATATTTGTCACTTGTCCTCTTATTTGAAAGGCTTTTGAACAAGTTAAATCAGTAAATTATTTATATAAAAAAAAAAAAAAAAAAAAAAAAAAAACACATAACACTAGCTAGTTTATTGCTGCATTACCAAATAATTTCTAATGAACATAGACTGGATCCATTTAACATTCAGCAGGCCAACAAATACAACAGAACAAAAGATACATATGAAATAAACGGTGCTTTTTAAGTAGGTTTAAATGTTCAATAACACTGCATATTCTTCACTGTATAAATTAAATGCATATATTATTACTATATTGAGACATCGCTAAATTCTACTGTAGGCTACAACATTAATCCGGTCACAATTACTTTGTTAAACTGAACTTTTATTTTGACGGGTTGCCGTGAAGACCTTCGAGTTCCTATGTGTGTGTTTATGATATGACGATAGATTTTGTCAAATGAAATGGTAAAATGCTCATGAAGTGACTGGAGATGCATTCATGTCCTCATATTGAGGCGGCAGAGGCTGAAAAACAGCGCGAGTTTCAGTGTGTAGAAATGAAACCGGTCCGCGCCATTCACACAGAAACATGCAGAATTCATATTTAAACAGTCTTTTTGTGGCTTAATATTCACAGACACTAGTATATAAAATCGCTATTTGATTTGAGTGACTGACCTACGTTTTATTTATTCATCAACAAATTCCTTGACATTAGGCAGTAAATTCCGTTTTTATGACTGGATTCCGTCTGCGTTGTCCGCATCGCGGAAATGAATCCTTATGAAAGTTACAAAAGTTAATTTTGTAGTGAGCAAATTATTTTTTTGGTCTTTTGTTGTTTGATGAACATTAAACGCAGACAGCAGCGCAGAAGGAATATTATTATAATCTTGGATTATGCAGCAGACATTATACAGCTCTGTGCCTTAACGCAGTTCATTAATAAACCATCGGTTTGTTATATCGGCCTTTATCATGCTATAGCCGATGGTTGTAAAATATATATATCCCTTCCCCACAGTCATAAAAAAAAAAAAAAAATTCAGTAAAAAGGTAATATTGTGAAACATTACAATTTAAAATTACTGTTGTTTTATTTTTTAATACATTTAAAAAAAAATTATTTCATCCAGTGATTACAAAGCTGAATTTTCAGCATCATTATTCCAGTCTTCAGTGTCACATGATCCTTCAGAAATTAATCTAATATGCTGATTTTCTGCTCAAGAGACATTTGTGCTGCTCTTAATTTGGGAGTCATATCATGACTTGAAACTGGCTGCCAGTGCTCCCAGCAGTCTTTTTACCCAAAGAGTCACACAAGGAACAACAATTTGTCTCCTGGATGCATCTAACTGCTGGCTATGAATAAACAAAACTGTGTGTCCCATTATTCAGTGCATCTAAAATGGTTGGTTAATATTCCTGCCCACTCTCCCTCAGCTCTTCAGTGAGGCCGAATTGCATAATGCAGACTAAAGCCAGAGCGGTTTCTACTGCTGTTATGCAATCACAATTCTCTAATCTCTGCTGTCAATCCCCATTAGACATGGCCCACTGTCTGTGACTATCGGTTACTACACGCTTTTAGAGAGCTGGATTGACAGCATTTCATTTAAAGGGCATGGTTTATTTCCTTTGTGGAAAATAAGTGCACTTTAGCATAATTTTTTGAATTGAAGAAATTGGAAATAATGCATGCGTCATGGTGCTCACGTCAACCGTGTCGGCCAATGGTAAGCCGGTGTTCTGACGAAGAACTCGGAAGCGCTGCACTGTTTACACTACGTTAACAGCGTACGAGTCTGACACAAATGAGAAGAGATTGTTGAATAAAGTCATTTTTGTCTGTTTTTTCCCCTCATAACATTTAGGTTGAACCACCGGAATGACACGGACTATTTTAACAGCGTCTTTATTTTTCTGGGCCTTGAAAGTGGTAATAACGTTGCAGTCTATGTGGGGTCAGAAAGTGCTCGGATTTTATCAAAAATACCTTAATTTGCGTTCCGAAGATGAACAAAGGTCTTACAGGTTTGGAAGGACAAGCGAACCTCAAGGAACATTAAATTAATAAACAAATCAATGTCATAACCCCTTTAAAGCATGACAAACGATTAAAGGATAAGTTAAGTTCAAAAAACGGCCTTTAGCGCAAAAAAAAAAAAAAAAAAAAAAAAAAAAAAAAAAAAAAAAAAGGGTAAAACAACGATGTCGTCTGATTTTGAAGTTGAAGATGGAGTGTTTTTAGGTAAAGGGAGTTTGTATTAGTCCTCGCATGTCTGCTTGGGGAGGTACTTCCGCCTTTGTTTTGTGTGACCTTTCCGTCGTGATTGCGCAACACATGGCACGTCGCAGAGCAGCGCAAGATGAGCAATTTAGGTTAAAGTATATAAATTGTTTTTAAATGACCAATGGTTTCGCTAGATAAGACCCTAGCGCAGAGCCTTCAAGCACTTTGAAATTGCATTGATTTGAACCTGCAACATTTTGGTTGCCATGGAAGTCTATGTGTGGACAAAAATCCTGGAATTTTTCCTCAAAAAAAAAAAACCCACACCTTAAATTTCTTTTCGACTGAACAAAGACAGACATGAACACCTTGGATGAGATGGGGGTGAGTAAAATATCAGGAAATGTTCATTTTGAACTGAACTAATCCTTTAAAACAATGATTTAAAATAGACTTTACAAAGGGCACTTGCATGTTTTAAGAAACAGTGATAAGTGGACTTTTGTTAAATGAATATTAATCTCCAAGTACAGTTTTTAAAAATATACTTAAGATTTAAGGTAAACTACAAGAGCAGATTCAATGAAATCAAGTGCACCTTTTTCCACAAGGGTCCTTTTCATAGTCTCAGCCGCTCACAGATTTTACCACATTTATGACTCATATTTTGAATTGACTGTGCAGTTCACTGCTCGTCTAAATGTCTATGTCTTTATAGTCTTCCTGGTTGAGTGCTCCCCATCTCTGTGCTGAATGGAACGAGCCAAAACCGGCACAAACTGGCTGGTCGGTGTAGCTGTAAATCACAGTCAGATGCGCAGTGGCCCTAAACACCAGTTAATGCACAAAATGCATGGAAAAAGAGAAACCCTTCACATATTGTCCTTAATTGATATTTTCACTGAAATTAATTAATGTGGGTTTTATTGAGATACTACACATCAGTTATTGGTTTCAAGCTGGTTCCTCTACAACTAACATCTACTGCTGTATTTCTGTGCTAGCAGATGGTTTATCACAGTATTACTGAAGTGACAGGAAAGCACAACTGTCACTATCTCTGAAGCTCTGTGAATGATTCCAACTCCTTGGTTTTGTTGAACAATGGAAGTTTCCAATGGAAAACATAGCCTACGGCTGCCGCTCACCTCATTCATCAAGCGATTTCAAATCCATTGAGTTTTGCGAGGGATGCGTTACGGCACGCTTTTACCATTCCACTTCTTCACTCTGTAAGATGGGAGTCTTCACTGACTGCCTTTAGTTTGAGCACCGCTAATGCTAATGCTAAAGGACAGACTGTATTGGCTTCATTGGCATGGTGTTGGGAGTAAAGGGTAAACAGAGGTCATTTTGATGTATGACCACAGTCAGTGACCCATGGTGAATAGATGTCCACTGGTCCTGATTCAAAGTGAGTGACCTTCATTGGCCCTTTGCTTGCAACACAACTGCGGTCACAAAGTATGAGAATCTGTGTACTAAACCTGTTGCAAACTGTACTTCAATTACAGGTCAATATTTTAATTATATGTTAACAGATAATTACATTTAATTTGATCGAGCGATAAATCAGCCTATCTAGATGTATTTACACAGACCAGTTCTAGGATGAGAAATACATTATCTAACGGTTTAATTATTTTAATTCATTTATTTGGATTCACTTTTTTAGTGTTACTTGTATATTAAGATTATTCGTCGTAAAACTCACTTCTATAGGGTAGCTTATGTGATTTACTTTGGTTTTTCATATTGTATTCTTGATAGCATGTTTTTATTTTGCATCTTAATGTATTTTTATTATTTGTTTAGTAAAAGTGCTTTAAGATAAAGGTGCCATAGAACAAGTTTATATCATTTAGACTGCTTGCTAATGTCAGTTCATTGAGACATTTTGCAGATGAGCTCCATTTAAACATCTTCTACAGAAAACCACATTAGCTAGCCATTTACAAAGAGTCAGTGTTATTAATGCAAGTGAATATATTTGACAAGTCATGACACTGTTGTTTATTAGACAGCGCTTCTAAATCATTTAGAGTATTTTAAACAAAATCACAATGGATCAAATTAATGTCTATAATGCTTGAATATACAAGCGCTAATATATACAGATCTAATATGTGTGAGAGAGAGAGATAGATAGAGATATATATAAATATATATGTAAATGCTTCTAAAAGAAAATGCTTTAGGCATCAGTGACAGATGATTGTTTCAGTCTGTTTGCCTTTAACAAGTTCCATTTCTCCGCACTGCATCATACGCAACAGTGACCGCCCATTTTTTTTAGACTGGGATATCTGCAGGTCTGAGTAATGGGCGTGCCTAAAGGTGAAATGCTATTAAATAACCCTTATCCCACACCCTAACAGGCAGCCCTGCCGACCAATTGGAAAGACCTTTCGCACGTCCGTTACTGCTACCCACACTTGCATTTTTTCAGCTACCTTGGTTCTGGAAACATCTTTCCCAATTGTTTTCTCAATAGGGATTTCAATATAACAAACCAGCCAGCTCTGAGACAAACATGGCATTACAAACTTTGAACTAAAGCAAAAACGTATACGTATGATCGATGAAAGACAATAAAAATAATGACTAGATGTATAAAAACAATATACTTTAAAGTCAGCAAAACTTGGGGGGAGTTATTGATTAAATATTATGGATGCAGATTAATTAAATTTATGTGCACAGATAAATTTATAAAAAAGCACGCTACACAAGATATATATATTATATATATATATATATATATATATATATATATTATATATATATTATAATATTATATATATATATATATATATATATATATATATATATATATATATATATATGTATGCCATTAATAAAAATAAATAAAAAGGTATGGTCTAATCTAATTTCATGACTTCCAGTTCAAAGCAAAATATTCCTTAATTTAAAAATAGCAGCTTGAGTGTGTCTGTGAGTCCCTTTGCAACCATTTCAGTTTCCATGGTAACACTTGCTTCTCTGATTGGTGGCTCTCACTTCAGGATTGTGGGTAGTGTAGTTCTTTACAGAGAATGACTACGAAATTTAGAACTAAATTTTAAATAAAACACTGACTTGTCAAAACTACTTTCTCAATGCAGAAATTACACGGTGTGCTTATTGTGTCAAGAAGCCTAGAAACGTCACGTGCACCTTTTCAAACAGATGTATTACGCATGGAGAATTACATTGATCATGCAAAGGATACAGGAAATTGCATAAAAGAAAAAAATATATATGCGTCAAAGGCCACCGTTTAGAGAACCGCACATCCTGAGCTTAGTCTATCATCAGCTTAGTTCGTTTAACCTTGAGCAACATTATACATGAACCTGCTGTGTCCTCGGAGAGGAGAGACACCATCTTCAGCACGTATACACGACAGCGTGATTCATTACAAACCTTCTGCACCGCTGTGACGCAGCGCGACGCGCGCCTTCTGCTTGCGTCGGTAGCATTGTAAGTTAGATGGGATGTTAAAGCGACCGAAGGGAACATTTAAAGCGAATGGCATCTTTGACGGATCCTAAAATAGATGCAAATTATTGTAATAGCGCTTTGGAGACCATGGTATGTTGTGAGGCTGTGTATTAAATCCGAAGGACGTTAGGAAACGCTAGTTTCAACGCGTTAGCCCAATCTCCGCTAGGCTAAAGCTAAACTGATGTAGGAAATGCCTACGTGCAGATCGGCCACACTCCCTTCTGAGGACACCAGTCGCATCCCTGATGCTCTACAGACCTATACATGAACATGATGCTTTTATTAGCGTATTCTGGGAATAAACACCGTTAAATGGGTTCGGTTTGTCAGCCGTCTGTTAGCTCCATTAAATATACGGAAGAGAGATGATGATGATGATGATGATGGGGTCTTCATCCGTGCTCAGGGTGACATTGAACGTCATTAAATGTAGAGATGGTTATGTTTGTCTCTTTATATAGTTGCGTTTCGAGTAAAAACTAAATTAAAAAGTCACACCTACATTAAAAAGTCACACCTACATTAAAGAGGCAGCTTTTATGACTTATCCGCTATATACACGTGTTGATTATTGTACCATGATAGAGAAGGCCTTTGATAACTAAACGAGAACCACCTGTCGGATGACATACGCATTAACTTCATCACATCAGCGCAAATATCTTTGTACGTAGTACACTGTAAATAGTGCATTTAAACAAACACACACATGCGTTTTAAATACAAGGAATTAACAAAATTATATTCAACAACAAAAAAACAAACCTGATACAAAACGAATAAATGACATGTCGTTCGAGAAAGTTTCAGTGTCACTAGAATTATATATATTTAATTTAAAGATTTTAACCACATACCTGCTTAGAAGAGAGTGATGCAAAAGATACCCTGCTGTCGACAGCCTCCAGTTTCAATGCCGCAACGCAACGTGACCGCTTAGAAAAAGCAACCCACGTCGGGGCGTGGCTTTGGTCACGAACTTATTGTAATAATAGTTAATATTCATGAGCCTTTAAAGTGACCCGTCTCCGGCAGCGTCATCTCATCGGTACATCTCATCGCTTGAGGTGTGCTGTACACCAGCACGTAGGCGTTTAAAAAAATCAAATGCTGTAAAAAGAAAGAAAATGACATACAGAACATTTGTTAATAATCATTTTATTGGCTTGTATCTAATATCTATAGTGCAGTGGAAAACCCCTGCACGATAGATATTTGATGCAAGCCAATAAAACGATTAGTTATATTTTTTAAAAGGTTCCTTTTATCTGGTGTGGAAAAAAGTGCTTTAAAATATCTTTCTGTAGCTCAATAGCAGCTCCTGTCTGTTGCTGGTTTGAGTGGTACACATACTTTCTTTTAGTGAAGAACTTATGGTCCAATTTTGCGTAATGAAAACGTGTGCCTTGAATTCATTCAGTCATGTTTGTTAATCATAAAACTTCTGCCATGAAAACATATAAAACTGAATAGGGCAATAGTCTGGAATCTTTTGAATCTCTGAATCTTTGACCTGAAAATGACTCGAATCAAAAATTCATACTTTTCCAACCTGCGTAGGAACCCTGATAGCAGTAGCTGACACTGCAGTACTGTGGTACTGCTCCCCCCTGGTGGGCGGAGCTTTAAAAAATAACCACTTACAGCATGTTACAATTACAATATTGCAAAAAACTAAAAAGCATTTTACTACATTATTTCCCTTTTCTTTGCTTCATATTTAATAAAGGATCACTGGTGTCAGGCATTCTGGGCGTAAAACAAGAACTGTTATCTCAGGGAGACAAGGTTATTCATGCATACACGGCATTGATCCAACCAGGCCCACAGCAGTGGTTAAAATAACAACAGGAACAATAAAGCCAATAGGAAAATTTGTATAACACATAACCACAGTTCCATTCCCATTCAGTCCCAAGTGCACTATGCAAATAAAATGAACAGTGCTAAGCATATTGTTTCATATAAAAGTATAGACGTCCACATTTTACAATTTTTCCCATGAACAATGCTATTTCACAAGGCTTAGGTTTAGTAGTTAGGAAATGAGTGACGATTTGGTCCTTTTAGTATTAAAGTATATCCCTGAGGGTTTGCATAGCTTTCAAAACATTATAAAACCAGGGAGAACTGAATTTATGGTATGTTTGTTGAAAGAAAATGCAGTGCTGGATTATTAATAAGGACAACATAGACAAATAACGTCAAAGGATATGAGGAACTATGAACCACATTTCACCAAATGTCTCAACAAAAGGTAAGGAGTTCAATGTAAGAGCTAGAGTGTCTCAATAAAAATGAAATACATTTAACCATATTCCTTCGTGGAAGAATAACCTACTATTAAGGTTTTAGCTTTCCCCCACATGCTTCTAAGTGTGTGTTGACGCTTGTAGTTCGGTTCTCTTGGTTATTTTGGTCCAAACCAAAAAAGAAAATTATACATTTATTCCTGGTTTTCTTAGCGTTCACACTATAATTTTTAACACCAAATCTAAAGATACAAAACAAAACAAAACAAAAAAATGGCTTTCATGACATATTTTGCGTCAAAACTTACCAAACGTCCAAAACAATGCTGTGCATTCTGATAAATGCGCACGTTGTAACTTATGCATGATGGTATTTTGACCAGCTGAGAATGTATAAAATGTGTAAAGGAGTCAAAACAGTGGCAGGAATACCTCCATTACACACACAAATTAAGTTCTGCTGTGAGGAGACGCGGTTCTGTTGACTGTACCGAACTGTGATGGGCAACATCGAAACTATGATGAGAAAAAACAGGTATGCTTGAGCATTCTGTCCTTTAGGGTCGCATCTTGTGACATCATGTCCTGTTTTTGGTTCATTTAGATGTCTTTGGTCCGTGCAGCGTTCATATTTCATTCGAACTGCACCAGAGTCCGCTTAGAACCGAGACCCATCTTTTCAGGGGCCTCGTTCCGCTTGTTTGGTGCGCACCAGGTTTCAGATGGCAGCGTTCACACTTACACTAACAGAGCAATTGCACCAGGGTTTGTTTTAATCGAACCAAACATGTCAAGAGTGAACACACTCTGAAGTGTGTTATTTCTTAAAAAGTTAAACAAACACTTCTCTTTGGGACGCATCGTCCTGAGGTACATGGCTTTGCATGAGCGCTTCTACACGCTCCATGTTGGCCAGAGTTGGGGAAAGGTCTGGAAGTGTGGGTGTGCATGGTGAGGTTAAGAGAAAGTCACAGTCAAAGTTTGCGAAGGGCTCCAGGGTCAGGCCTCGACGGGCTTTGGCAGGACGGTCAGGCCGGTTCTTCAGCTCCAGGATCAGCTCCATGGGGGTCTTTTGGAGCAGATGGGAATCAAATGGCGTGCCGTGGAAAAAGGTTTGGCGCTTGAAGCGTTCCAGTGTTCGAAGGCGACGTGCTGGAGTCTTACAAAGAAGCTGAGGAGAGTAAAAATAGGTTTAAATGATTAAAATCATACAGTTATTACTCAAAGGTGACTTGTGAAGTGACACATCAACACCAGGAATTAGTGCTCTGCCTTATTTTTTTTAAAGGGATAGTTCACCCCAAAATGAAAATTCTGACATTAATTACTCAGCCTCATGTTGTTCTAAACCCCTAAGACCTTTTTTTCAATCTTCGCAACACAAGTTAAGATATTTTTGATGAACGCCGAGAGCTTTCTGACCCCAAATAGACTGCAATGTTATTACCACTTTCAAGGCCCAGAAAGGTAGAAAAGACCTTAATCTTAATGTTCAACCTTAATGTTTTGAAGCAACGAGAATACTTTTTGTGTGCAAAAAAAAAAAACACCCAAAAGAACGCTTTCTTCTCTTCTGTGTCACAGCGCAGCACTTCCGGGTATTGGCAGTGAGCACCACGACGCATGCGTGTGATACTGACGCAGGAGCCGGCCCATACAGAGCCAGCATTCTGACATAGAACCCGGGCCCGAAGCACTGCACAGTGGTTACACTGTGAACAGCGTAGGAGAGTGACACAGAAGTGAAGACATTGATGAATAAAGACATGTTTTATGTGCACAAAAAGTATTCTTGTCGCTTCATAACATTAAGTTTGAACCACTGTGGTCACATGGACTATTTTAACGATGTCTTTACTACCTTTCTGGGCCTTGAAAGTGGTAATAATGTTGCAGTCTATGAAACAAAAATATCTTCATTTGTGTAAGGTCTTACGGGTTTGGAACGACATGAGGGAGAGTAATTAATGACAGAATTTACATTTTGGGGTGAACTAACCCTTTAAAGGTCCTTTAAAAGGTCCTCACAGTAAAGAATCACAAACAGAATCAATTATTGAGCTTAAATGGAGAGCAAATTGACTTTCCTGCTTCTCAGATGTATCTCCTGAGAAAATGTTACTAGTACACTGAAAAAAGATGTACAATTTACTTTGAAACAATTATTTACTCAGATAATTTCACAAATACTTACAGAGAAGCTGCAAGTAACACATTTAATTAAACATGACATTTTGAAGTAGAAAGACTGAAATAGTATAACTGTCTCAAACTGTTCAGAATCACAATAAAAAAACAGAGCTTTCAGCATGAACTCTCATCAAATTCTCTGAATTAAATGACCCAAATGATATAAGCTATCCATTATATAAAGGGATGTTGACTCAAAAAGGAAATGTCTATCATCATTTACTCACCCTCATGTTGTTCCAAATCTGTATGATCTTGTGCAGAACAAGAAGATAATTTGAGAAATGTCTGTGTTTTTTTGTCTGTACAATGGAAGTCAATGGTTTTTTTGGTTCCCAGCATTCTTCAAAATATATTTTTTTGTGTTCCGCAGGAGAAAAAAGTCATACAGGTATGGAACGACGTGAGGGTGGGTAAATGATGACAGAATATTCAAAATATTATGGGTGGAGTATCCTTTTATTTTTTAAACAATTTTTTAATGATCTCATTTGAGTCTATTTTTAGGGAATTTCAGAGACAAAACTGATACTACCAAAGTCCATTTAAGATGAGTCATTTCACTCGGCGACCATCTTTGATACACCTCTCGGGCATGCAAGTGCAGCTCCCATCTCTTTGAACAGGGGGACCTGTTCACCAAACTTACAACTAAATTTCATATTTGAAATCTAATGAAATCTGACAACGACTGTCTTATAAATTTTGTTGATAGACGCACAAATCAAGACAAAAAAAATGCATATTTCAGCCTGGACAAAGCTAATGCACATGCGCAGTCCTAGTGCGCGGATAGAACGCTGCCTGTTTCTATAGCAACCGGAGGTTCTAAAGGCAGCTGTAGCGGCGCAATGACTTTACTAATCAAAGATTGGCTCTTTCATTCAGAATGCGGGGCTTATTCAGCATATTGGGCGTTGCACTTTCTCCCATTCATAAGTAATCGAAGTGCACCGTCTTCCTATATATAAAGTCTTTGATACTACTTTGAACATTTTGGCGAATAAAGCACCCCATCAGGTGTCCAGGTCTCACCTCTGTAAGCAGCAGAGCAAAAGGAGGAGAGAAGTTTTTTGGCATCTCATAAGGGAAGCTGCGTACCCTCCTCAGCATGCTACAGTGATCCGGTTCTGGAGACACAGGAAACTGAGACAAGCGTGGAGAGGGGAGGGGGAGTTAAGAATGACTTGGCAGAAAAAAAATACATCAGACACACACAAACATGTCACTTCCCACACAATGAACAGAAAAACACAACATGTTTATACAATACAAATTAGCATTTTTCCTCACCTTTCCAGTGGCCAGTGCAAAGAGGAGGATGCCGAAAGACCACCAATCAGCGGCGTGGTTGTAGGGACCACCGCTAAGGACTTCAGGAGCTGAAGAGACAGATTTCATAAGAATATTGCTTACATTCCACACATCGCTAGACATAAACATCCTTTCATTTGCTCAGCCGTGAATATAATTTAATGCATTTTCAAGTGACTATTTATGTACATTATTCCACATATAATTCAAAGTAATTTGTTTTCATTTTTTGTTTTATTATAGATTTACCCATATATTGAATTGTTCCACAAATAGTGAATGCTCTCCCTCCACGCTCAAGCCGCCGGGACAAACCGAAGTCAGCCAGTCGTAGGTGGCCTGTAATAAGATACGAGTAAGAAGAAGACCCTCACATTTACATAATAACACTAGATGTTTATTTTTGATCATTTAATACAAGATTATTATTGTAGAAGACTATTAATTATTATTATTATTATTATTATCATATTTTCACACACACACACACACACACACACACACACACACATATATATATATATATATATATATATATATATATATATATATATATATATATATATATATATAGATGTTTGTTTGAATTTTATGAGCTTTGATGTCACATTTCACTTCAGCATTTTAACAAACAAATATTGAAATAATTAGAATATTACAATAGAAATTGGATTATATGTTAATATTGTACTGCTATATCCTATTTCTGTAAATATTTGAAAGCATGATGGGTGGATGTTCTGGAATATTCCATGTTTACATGAAAAAGCTGCCACATACTGCCCTCCACTGGAGTTACTAAAGAACACAGACTGCCTTACCCTGATCTGTTAGAAGGACATTTTCCATCTGTTAAAAATACAACAGTGAATGTCTTTTAAAAAATGTTTGGGGTTCAGATATTTCAGACATCATGTTTATTATCATTACATCACTATATAAAACAGTGTATACCTTCACGTCACGGTGGATGATTGCACAGTCATGAAGGAACCCTATAAAACAGAGACACGATTATTGTGGTAAGCATTTATAACTTCTGTTCTTGAACAAAAATGTTATTTATGTGCTTGACACACTGTCAAAGGATTTTTTAGTAACATGATAATTAAATGTTTATATAATATAATATGAAATGTATATAATGCAGGGGTTCTGGAAGGTAAATTTAAGACTTTTTAAGGACCAAGTAAAGAAAATTTAAGGAATAAACTGAAGGGAAGACAATACGTAAATATGTTTTCCAAATGTAATTGTCTAGGGAGAAACACATGGAGGTGTATTAGCAAGACTGAAATACAACTTTTAACAGATATCCGTTACTTATTAATTCATCATCTCTATAGTTGTGGTGTGGACTATGCTATTCTTTTACATTTAGAATGATTTTTAAAACTATATCTGTATGGTCCTTGGTGTGTACGAGCCTTTAGACCTGCAGAAACCCTGTAATATATACCACCTTTCAAAAGCTTGGGGACAGTAGGATTTTTTTTTACAAGAAATTTATATTTTTTCAACAAGGACACGTTAAATTGAAAACAGTAACAGTAAAAGACATTTATAATGTTACAAAAGATTTCGATTTCAAATAATCCTGAAAAAGTATCATGGTTTCCACAAAAATATTAACCAGCACAACATTTCAACATCGAGAAAATTAATCATTGCTTATTGAGCACCAAATCAGCATATCGGAATGATTTCTAAAGGATCATGTGACTTAGCAGCCTGCTTACCTAAAGCAGAACCCAATTCGGCAGCAAACACTTTTACCACATCCTCGCTGAACTGACCAATCATCACCCAGTATGTGTACAAGTCTCCTGTGCTGCAGTAATCACACACTAGAGAGGGAATAAACAGAATCAAATCATATAAACAGTGCCTGAATGTACAAATCCCAAATAAACAAACACAAACATCCAACTGATACATGGAAAGGGCAAGTGAACGCAGAGAAAACATCTGTCACTTTGGGACATGACCAGATTCATAATACATCAGTTAAGACCATCTGTTTCTAACCACTGGCTGGTAAAACATCACGGTTTAGACGAAGTACAGAACATTCTGGCCTGGTTTCACAGACTGGGCTTAGATTAAGCCAGTATTTGGCCTTAGTTCAATTAGGGCATTTAAGTAGCTTTTATAAACATGCCTAAACATTACTGGTGTTTACTTGAGACAAAACAATGGCACTGACATATTTTAAGATATGTCAATGGATATGTCAATGCAAGAATTGTTTTGGCTTTTAGTATGAATATGTTAGCCTTGTTATCTATAAGCTAGTGTGCTCCAACACAATGACAAAATTCACATTTAGAAGATATAAGTGTTCAAAACGTACAGTCTCTCACTTCCGCCAATATTAGGGGTGTAACGGTACACGTATTCGTACCTGAACCGTTTCGGTATAGCGCTTTCGGTACAGTGCATGTGTGTACCGAACGGTTCCGAATGCAAGAGTCAGCACAGACCACAAAACACATCGGACCCATTTGAATTCTACACAGAATGACTTTTTAAAGTGATATGGCACAGATTATGAGGAGAAACGGTTACATTATGAGGAAACTGTGGCTTTACCGAGCTCAACGGCTCTGGCCGAGCTGCGATATAAACTAAACGCTATTGGCTATTTAAAAAAAGGGGAGGGGCTGTTCGATATGTCCTGCCCTATCTCTTTCAGTGGACATTACGTCAACTCATTGATGCTGCATGTTTCAAAGCACTTCAGTCAGCCTTTAAGCCTTGTCTGTGAAACCGGGCATCTGTGTCATTAAACAGGATCTTAAGCTTAAAGTTCCCGGTGATATAAACAAATCCCAATAGTGATCTAGACTAAATAAAGTGTAAGCAAAACAAAAAGCAAAACAGTGCAGGCTGTGAATAAAGGAATCAGGTGGTAATCAAGTGGTGGTAAGGCAGTGACACTTTCATCATACAATAGCTTTAGCTAGGAGAAAGCCTTCAAGGGGTGAACTGAACATCAAAGTAGAAGGAAATTCACTTTCACAAATGCAGTCAGTCAGAATCCTGGGAAAGGACATGGGTTTGGATTGAGGTGTCCTAAAAACATAGGAGTGCGACTAATGCTGCCTTCAAGTGCTTTTGGGATTTAGTGTAAATATGATTTTTCTAGTTAAAAATTGGACATGAATGCCCTCTCAATTCGTATTTACCACTGGGAAGATTGTGGATAATTTTGATACCCAAGTTCGACGGGCAATAAACTTGGGATAAACGTCTAGTCACAAGATGACAACACGTGAACGTGAGCTGTTCTGAATTATGCATTTCTATGGCACCACTATCAAAGCCTGGTACAGCAGTCACATGGTACATATGTAGGCGCTCTCAAACAATTCCAATTTTACAAGCTGTAATTACGAGATCTATGAGGACATGGATGCTTTTTACAAGTTGAAATCATGCAATTGTGGTAATTACAACATGGCGTGAATTTACCTTGAGCTCCAACCTTGATCAAATACAAGCTAATCAAGGTCTTCAAAATTACTAGAACGTTACATGCCGGTGAGTTTGATCAAGGTTGGAGCTAAACTCTGCAGGGCCAGAGTTGAGAACCCGTGTTCTAGAATTCAAGTATTCTGGCCTGTCTAAAGAAACGTATCTAATTCAGAAATAACAGTCTGTGGGTCACTTAACGTGCTAGCACTGTATAAGAACTACTTAGGACTATTTGATTTTCAACTATAGATAGTTACAGGGGTCTTCGATCAGGCTCCTGGAGACCCAGGCTGAATCCGAAATCGCTCCCTAAACCCTCAATCACTATTCCCTATTTTAGTCCACTGATACAGTTCAGGAGTGAATGAAAACGAGTGAGAGGGAATTCGGACAGGGAATTCGGCTGTACACTCATTAATGCGATGCAATGTGCGATAGAATTAGTGCACTCAATAAAGTACACTATGGTTTCGGACACCACTAGAAATGGCTGTCCCTTCAAATAATGCCCTATTCAGATTCAGCCCCACTGTTAAGTAGAGTTTAGCACCAACCTCAATCAAACACTCCTGAATCAGCTAATCAAGGAGCTCAGGATGATTAGAAAATTGCAGGCAAGTTTGCTGGAGAGAGCTAGTTGGAACTAGTGAGATAGTGGGTCTCCAGGAGCAGGATTATAGACCTATGGATGATCTAAACATTAGAACCATCATGAAATCAGCAACATGGATAGAATCCATATTGTATACAAAATGCCTTCAATCTACTGAGTTTGGGTAGTTGGGTAGCATACTTTGTAGAGTGTGCCAGACAGAATCAGAGTAAGAAATGTAATTGAAATGTGAAGTGTGTATGGTTTATTTTACACATATAGTTTTACACAACTATAGGTCAGCCATTCCAAATGCTGAAATAAAGTGGCTCAGGTCACTTCCAAAACATTGGTTTTTGAGCATTCTGACAGAGCAACATTTGCTCAACCAATTGCATGAGTTTGGGGTGGAACTACCTCAAACTTTGAAAATTAGTCTATCAATTTCAGATTATATGTCCTCTTCACAGCTGCTCACAGATTTGAAGTGGAATGATAGTTTGTGGGAGCTCCAGGGAGATTTTCGTGTCTTGGTGGGTAAAGGGCCACATTGCACTTTGTGTGAGGGAAGACTCATTTAGTGGTGGGAAAGGCAAGAGGAGAGTTGGGGCAGGGGTGTGTTCTGATTCACTCACTAATGTAGATGTGCCGCTGGGTCTGCCAGCAGTCCTGCAGGTCGTGGACAAAAGGGTGGTGGACCTGACGCTGCAAGGCAACAGTTTGACAACAAGAGCACAGTCACAGTGAGTCACAAACCTCTGTGGGTTTTGAACTCGACCTCTTCATGTACCAGGGTGATAAAGAGACCTGCTAATTCATCCTAGCTCTCTTTCAGTGAGTTTGCATTTATTCTTTCTGTTGATACTAAAACACACACCACCTCAGTCTTCATAGTACACTCAAAAAAAGAGCATTATTCAATTTAATTTGAAGGAATTTTACTATTAATTAAATAGCGTAAATCAAAAAAAAAAAAAAAAAAAAAAAAAAAAAAAAAACGCTTACATTTTCTTTGAGTGTACTTATGACATAAGCTAGAAGTCAGTGCCTGTAAAAGATGACACAGACCATTAAATATAAAAATTATGACATCACAGAAAAGTGAGGACTTGGGCTCACCTGGACTATTACTTCCTCCTTAGACTGCTCCAAAACTCCCAAGCGCAAAATCTCAGATTTTGGAATAACCTACATTAGACAAAATAAATCACAAATGGCATATTAACATTACTGTGTTACTACTATTGGACAGACTGTTTATTCTTCCTGAATATGAAGACCAGTTCATATCCATTACCATTCACACGTTGTTGTTTTTTTTGTTGTTGATACATTTATACTTTTATTCCACAAGGACAAATTAAATTGATCAAACGTGATGGTGAAAGTATTTCTATTTCAAATAAATGCTGTTCTTTAGAACTGTCTATTCATCAAAGAACCCTGAAAAATGTATCATGGTTTCCACAAAAATATTAAGTAGCAAAAACTGCTTTCAACACTGATAATAATGTTACAAATGTTAATGAAATTACTTGAGCACCAAGCAGCATTTCAGAATCATTTCTGAAGGATCATGTGATACTGAAGACGATAGTAATGATGCTGAAAATACAGCTTTTACCATCACAGGAATAAATTACATTTTTATATATTAAAATAAATAAAAGGTTTTAAATTGTAATATTACTGTTTTTTATTTTTTTTGTCAAATACATGCAGCCTTGGTGAGCATAAGTGTCAAGGATCCTTTGCAGAAATGAGATAGATGGAATATGGACACAATAGGAAAGTTTATTGAAATCCAGCAGGAACAATGGTGAACAGGTGATGAGTATTGACTTTGGCAGTTTAAAGCAATGGTAGACAGGATAACTTGGGGTTCTTTTCTGTTGCAGGCTGATGAGATGATGCGCCCACACACACACACACACACACACACACACACACACACACACACACACACACACACACACACACAAGGAGGCCGATGAGACGAGGAGCTGGGAATCTTGGAGGTCGTAATGGGGATAGACTTGGGAATTTACTTGGAGAAGACACTGAGATGACTTTGAGATTGCTACGTTGAAACGGGTAAGCATTCACAAGGTGAGTATCAAGTAGTCGTTGCTCTTGACGAGACCAGACAAAGAGTGACTGTGTGTGTCTTTTGTTGGGGAGCGGATTAGTGTGATGACGAGGAACAGGTGTGGGTGATAATTAACCATGAAAAACAGAACAATAGAGTCAGTGAAGGGAAAACATGACAGGGAAACATGATATGAGGTGGGTTCTGATGCCTACAAGCAACACCCCAACTTGTAACAGTTCTGGAGAGTATTGCCTGTAGTGTAAAGCTGGAGGCCCAAACCCAGGGTGTATCTTGAGGAGGTGTGAGCCATGACGGAGCTGACAGTGCGTGGAAGCATCTGGAGTACCGGCAGGACTGGGAGCATCCGGATTACTGGTTGAGCTTACAGCTTCTGGGGTGCCCGAGTCAAGGGCACATAGTGTCCTCCCTGGTTGAGTCGTAAGAGCTGGGACTGGCTTCCATGGCAAAGATGAGGTAGCTGGGAACAGCTTCCTTGACTGGGATGAGGGAGCTGGGAACGTCCTCAGTGGCCGAGACATGGAAACGTTGGACCACCGGGGAGGTTTTCATGGCACCTTTGGTGCCAGTCTCAAACGCCTCTGGATGGCTTTCATGGCTGAGAGCGTGATACTCCCAAAAAATTATGTGGGAGACCAGGCAGGGTTCAAAGAATGTGGAGACTCTGGCATGGCGGCTGTGAAGTGAGAAGGCTCTGGTGAATTTACTGAGTTGGGAGGTTTTAGTGAGCTGTATTTACTTAACTGAAGGGCATAGAGGATACTGTTCAATGTACAGTTGTTAGTATCCCAATTAAGGCATCAGTGAGTATAGGGGCTCGTTCAAACCCTCATGGAAAAAATTATAATAATAATTAATAATTTGTTACATTTATATAGTGCTTTTCTAGGCACTTTACATGGAAGGGGGGAATCTCCTCAACCACCACCAATGTGCATCATCCACCTGGATGATGCGACGGCAGCCATATTGCACCAGAACGCCCACCACACACCAGCTGATTGGTGGAGAGGAGACAGAGTGATGAAGCCAATCAGGATAGGGGGATGATTAGGAGCCCATGATGACAGTGGCCAATGGGCAAATTGGGCCAGGATGCTGGGGTTACACCCCTACTCTTTGTCGAAGGACATCCTGGGATTTTTAATGACCACAGAGAGTCAGGACCTTGGTTTAACGTCTCATCCGAAGGACGGTGCTTGTTACAGTATAATGCCCCCATCACTATACTGGGGTGTTAGGACCCACACAGACCACAGGGTGAGCACCCCTTGCTGGCCTCACTAACACCTCTACCAGCAGCAACCTAGTTTTCCCAGTTGGTCTCCCATCCAGGTACTGACCAGGCTCAGCCCTGCTTAGCTTCAGTGGGAAACCAGTCTCGGGCTACAGGGTGATATGGCTGCTGGATATAACTGCTGTGAATAAAAAGCCATTAATGCCACGTCACTGAAATATACAGCTGAGATGTCCAGAATTCCCACACATACTCTTCCAGTGGGCGGCTATTTTGTGATAGAGACCAACTTGGAGTTCACTTGGAGAAGACACAAGATGACTTAAAGATTGCTACGCCGAAATAGGTAAGCATTCACAAGGCGAGTATCAAGGTCAAAGTAATCATTGCTTTTGATGAGACCAGACAAAGAGTGATTGTGTGTGTCTTTTGTAGGGGAGCGGATTAGTGTGGTGACGAGGAAGGTGATAATTATGCAGGGAAAATGTGACAGGGGAAATGTGACAATAAGGGCTTCTCTCAAAAACATGTATTTTAAGACATTTTATCAACCCCAAACTTTTGAATGGTAGAATACATTATATACATATATACGTATGATACAAAGTGAAATTCGTTTTGTACATAAAATATAAGTAAGGGATTATCGATGGCTAGCTGTGCATTAAACGATTTTCATGCACGACGTGGAGGCAAAGAACCACCCAATGCGAAGTGCATTTAAATCGTTCATCGAGATCGAGAGAGAGTGTGCAAATGATCTGCGTCTGTTCAGCATCTCTCTCTATTAACAATGTAGCTGTGAGTTTAATTACTTGAAAACCAGCAATATTACCCCCTCATTGCTAATAAATAAGATGTAACGATTCAGTGACAAAGCTATTTTAATAACAAAAGTCACGGGCAGCTCTGATAAGTTTCTATGCTCCTGAATGTTTCTGTGTGAGCACAGCGCAACCTCAGAGTGACGTATGGGTGTGTGTGCATCAACGAAAACAGCGCGAGTGATGTATGCGTGTGTGTGCGCCAATTAAAACAGTGCATTAATATAGAACAGTGATTAAACTGACTTGCACACTTTCCAATATTCAGACAGACCATGGTATAATACAAAGCCTTTGTATGAATGTCTTTACATTATAATAAGCCTAAAGGTTGGAAATAATCTTAAATATAAGATGTAATTAGATACAATGAGTAGGTGTGTACAGACGTTTGATTGGCTTATAGACAAAGTTTTTACCTTAACTGCGTAGGTCTTTTGCTTCGCCTTATCCTTAACCTTTAAAATGGGACCAAAAGATCCTTTCGCTATGTAACCCAGGACCTAGGGGTTGGACGATATGATAAAATACTGTGAAAAACACATCAAATAAATAAGAAACTGTTGACTAATGAGTGAGCTTATTTTCACCTTTTGCCCTTGGCATCTCTCACCTGAAAATGTTCATGTCCTGGGACATTGCGGTGGGGGAATTCAGGCAGAAACATGTTGATAAAGCTCGGCAAACTCAATTCCATACGGAGTTTCTCAGGGCCCGGTAATGAGGACACCAGGTGCTCAGGAATGGATGGCTCCTTGTCACAAATCATTCTATGTGATCCGATTCGTAATGGGTTGATTCTGCAGAGCCCAGCTGGGAGAGAAATACCCACAGCAGAGAGAAATCCCCTCCATCTGGATATTTGTGATTGCTCCTCCAACCCTGTGTACTGCTGTGAATAAACATTAAATAATCATTACATGTTTACTCATATTCCAGCGATGACTTATTTTTCAACATGCTCATGGGTGTTTCTGTATCTACTTCGCAATCCCAGCAGTCATTATAGAGCAACGTCTTTTATTTTAAATAATAACAATAAATGTACTTGGAGATAAATGTACTAGAAAATAATGGGTTACAAACATATATATATTACATACATACCAATCAATTATGGATGAATAAATATGGAAAAATGTCTTACATTTTCAATTAACAAGTGTCAAAGTTATTTTAGTGCATATGTGTGTGTTTTTGTAAATAAAAAATATGCTTGTGTAAAATATCCTCCTCCTTGTGGGATGTTTTATTCTTTGTCACCATTACCACAACAAAATGATTTGAATTTAAACTCATGGGATACACAGGTGCTGGTCATATAATTAGAATATCATCAAAAAGTTGATTTATTTCACTAATTCCATTCAAAAAGTGAAACTTGTATATTATATTAATTCATTACACACAGACTGATATATTTCAAATGTTTATTTCTTTTAATTTTGATGATTATAACTGACAACTAAGGAAAATCCAAATTCAGTATCTCAGAAAATTAGAATATTGTGTAAAGGTTGAATATTGAAGACACCTGGTGCCACACTCTAATCAGCTGATGAACTCAAAACACCTGCAAAGGCCTTTAAATGGTCTCTCAGTCTAGTTCTGTAGGCTACACAATCATGGGGAAGACTGCTGACTGGACAGTTGTCCAAAAGACGACCATTGACACCTTGCACAAGGAGGGCAAGACACAAAAGGTCATTGCAAAAGAGTCTGGCTGTTCACAGAGCTCTGTGTCCAAGCACATTAATAGAGAGGCAAAGGAATAATAGAGAGGCAATTTTTGCCTGACCTAAATCCAATAAAACACCTCTGGGACATTATGTTTCGGTCCATCCAACATTGTCAGGTTGCACCTCAGACTGTCCAGGAGCTGCCCTGGTCCAGATCTGGGAGGAAATACCCCAGTACGCCATCCGTCGTCTCATTAGGACGTTGTCAGGCATGCATACAAGCATGTGGGGGCCATACAAACTATTGAGTACCATTTTGAGTTGCTACATGAAATTTCAGCAAAATGGACTAGGCTGCTGCATCATTTTTTCACTTTGATTTTTGGGGTGTCTTTGAATTCAGTCCTCTGTAGGATGATAATTTTAATTTCCATCAAACAATGTGGCATCCTTTCGTTCATAACACATTATCCAGTCCATATTAGTATAGATATCCAGCATGATATTTTTCCCCATTCAGATCTGATGTGTTTTCAAAGTGTTTTTGAGCAGTGTACATAATAATTATACACAGCACACACAGATATATTATGTAAACACAAACTTTTATTTTGGATGCAATTAATCATTTAACAACCCTACTCTCAGGAGCTCAGTGAATTCAAGTGTGGTACTGTGATAGGTTGCCAACTGTGCAATAAGTCCATTCGTAGAATTTCCTCACTACTAAATATTCCACGGTCAACTGTTAGTGGTATTATAACAAAGTGGAAGCAATTGGGAACAATAGCAACTCGCAATCTACCACGAAGTGGTAGGCCACGTAAAATCACAGAGAGGAGTCAGTGTATGCTGAGGCGCACAGTGCGCAAAAGTCGCCAACTTTCTGCAGAGTCAATAACTACAGACCTCCAAACTTCATGTGGCCTTTAGATTAGCTCAAGAACAGTGCGTAGAGAGCTTCATGTAATGGGTTTCCATGGCCGAGCAGCTGCCCAAGCCTTACATCACCAAGTGCAATGCAAAGCGTCGGATGCAGTGGTGTAAAGAATTGGAGACGTTCTCTGGAGTGACGAATCACACTTCTCTGTCTGGCAGTCCGAAGTCTGGGTTTGGTGGTTGCCAGGAGAATAGTACTTGCCTGACTGAATTGTGCCAAGTGTAATGTTTGGTGGAGGGTGGATTATGGTGTGGGATTGTTTTTCAGGTATTGGACTTGGACCCTTAGTTCCAGTGAAAGGAACTCTTCATGCGTCAGCATACCAAGATATTTTGGACAATTTCATGCTCCCAACTCTGTGGGAACAGTTTGAGGATAGCCCCTTCCTGTTCCAACATGACTGCACACAGGTGCACAAAGCGGCGGTCCATAAAGACATGGATGAGCGAGTTTGGTGTGGAGGAACTTGACTGGCCTGCACAGAGTCCTGCACCTCAACCCGATAGAAAACCTTTGGGATAAATTAGAGCGGAGACTGCAAGCCAGGCCTTCTCGTCCAACATCAGTTCCTGACCTCACAAATGCGCTTTTAGAAGAATGGTCAAAAATTCCTATAAACACACTCTTAAACCTTGCAGAAAGCAAGAGTTGAAGCTGTTATAGCAGCAAAGGGTGGGCCAACTCCATATTAAACCCTACGGATTAAGAATGGGATGTCATAAAATTGCATGTGCATGTAAAGGCAGGGATCCCAAAACTTTTGGCAATATAGCGTATATGGATGTGTCACAGGATATATATATATGAATATTAAAGTGATTTAAAAGATGTTATTCATACTCCAATGCCACAGCTTGTCCTTTGGCTTTTGCTTTCAGTCCAAATCCACACAAATGAGAAAAGACTCATGGAATTATTGTGAAGACAGAATAAGTAAAAGTAAAAAGACAGTTCTACATTAACATAATTTATAGGTCATTACAGTAAGTAAATAAATGCTTTAAACGCACTGTAATGCCCAGCTTGTCAACAAAAACTATGTTCTGCAGCTTCATAAGAAGTTGTAAATAAAATAAATATAATACATAATATATTTTATATAACATACTTATTATCAGTATACTTTTTTTTAATTAAATGGGACTTAAATTGACCTATTAAGATTTGGCTTTTAAAATTTAAAACTAATATGCAGCACAATTACTTCTACACTTGGAGATCAAACATAAAAGTAACACATGCAGTGAGCATGAACACATGGTTCTGCAAAGTAACCTTTTCTCACCACTTATACTAAGAAAATAATATAAAGACTAACCTTGCTGTTTTTGCTAGCATCGGCACCCATCACATTTGTCTCTCTGCGTGAAACATTAGTTGAATCTTACATATTCACCCATGATGTCGCCTGTAGTTTCAGTGACAGAGCACAACCTATGTGCATTACTGTTCTAATCGCTCAAGCATGGACAGGGCAAGCGCTTTTACATTGTCTTACACTGAACTATGAGGTCGAACTAATATTCCATCAAAAACAAGCGTTATCTTTCTGACAGATATGGCGACAAAAACAAGATAATCTCCGATAGCGTCGACGAATACTGCGCATCCTCCCACGTTGCTGTCACCCAATCGGATTGCTTGCTAGTTTTTAGACCACGCCTACTCGAGCGCCCTCTCAAAATAGTATCAGGAGCTGTCCAGGCTGAAATATTGACGCCTAGTTACATTCTAATGATGAAACATGACGCTATTAAACATTTAGCACTATATGATCATGTTTCCTGTTCATTTATAGTCATCTGAATGTGTTGTTATTACATTACCTCATAGGCTACCTGTTGATTTTTGTTTGTTTTATATAAAGAAAATTTTTGTTAGGGTTTAATCATGGATAACTATAATATGAATTAATTAATTATTGTATTTGCATTATTGTCAGTTTCTGACAATGCATGTTTTTTTGTTTTTTTTCATATGTGGTGTTTGACATGTCCCGTGACAGCTGATCTGTTTGGGATCAGTGGATTGCATAAAACAAGGGATTATCTCAGTGTTATTGGTATGACTGGACAGTTGGTATGACTTATGTTTATGAAAACATGTTGTCTGTAAACCTTCAATATTTTTAACATTATTTCTAAATCATTGATTAGACATTTTATTTAAAAAATGTTTTGT